>LZPO01097185.1:253171-268953 GCA_001675575.1 Neotoma lepida | reverse complement strand
ATATGACAGATGGAAGCTGGCAGGTCTTGGAACAGCTCCACTAAAAGGTGCCCACAACCAGCCCAGCACAGTGAAGGACTAACCTAGTCTTCTGGTCACCCGGGGAACGGGCTTGTTGTCTTCCCTTCCCTGCAATGGTAGCATGTAGTGATATGCTTTATTGGGGTACACAATATACNACTACAGCAGCATCTTCCATACAGAGTACCCAGAGAGCATTCAAGGCATAGGGATGGAATTACCGAGCAGTGTCACCAGGGAAAAGCAGGTAACTGTGTCCGAGATCTGCTCACCTGCATTTGCTTTGGTGCCAATCTCCCTGAGGTCTGCAGCCTGAGGCCTGCCAAGCTTGCCATCCGACTGAAGTCCCTGCAGCTGCTATTACAAGTCTCTGTCTCCAACCTGCCTGGATTCCCTTCCTGTCACGTGTCTCCTCCTCCTCTCTGGAGAGAATCAGCCCCTGCACCTCTCAGAAGCAGGACTTAAGACACATGCTACCCCACCCACCCTCGCTCTGGCATCTCCACCCCTTGGGCAACCCCTCCAGAGGATGGTGTTAAAATGAAGTCTTCAAGCCAGTGGGCCATAGTTGGGGGTGAGGTTGAGCCTCTGGGTGGGTGGGTGGCAATCCTGAATTAGGTGGGCTGGGGAACCAGACCAGAAAGGAAAGTTTGAGTTTTGTCTAAATTATTCACATGCATGAAAGTCACCTCTTTTTGGCTCTTTCCTTCCCTGTACAAAGAGGGGGATGATCTCTGCCTCCTAAGATCCTGGGGGAACCCTGTGAGGTAAATAAGGCAACAGAGTGAAATGTCTCTGGTGCCACAGAATTATACCTGTGCTATGTTTTTGTCCTGGTTACCAGGAGAGTGAAAGATCTTGGCCTGTGTCACGGAAGTGTGAGAAACAGACATGTGCATATCTGGTGGGTAGGATGGATAAACAGGAAAAATCATACATGTACCAACTCCATTTGCAGGGATTTGCCCCATAAACCTGCCCACCCAAACCTCCCCATTCAGACCTGCCCATCCCATCCTGCCCACTCAAACCTCCCCATTCAGACCTGCCTATCCCATCCTGCCTACCCAAATCTTCCCATCCAGACTTGCCACACATATCACCTTCTAATCTAAGAAAGCAAAGATCTTGGAAACTTCCTCCATATCCATCAGTGGGGTCAACTTAAATACACAATGGTCCGTAGATACAGAGCCCCACAGGCCACATCAGTGGTGTGGGTCCTGCCAATAGAGAATATGCTGGGGCTGTGACATTAAATGACAAAGCCACATACAGAACAGGGTGGTGTCTAAGTAAACTAAGCCACATCCCCTGACCCCTAGCTATGAACTATTAAGTGTGACTCCTAGTTGGAGTGATCAGGCAGTACTAAGACCCCAGAACATCTCTATTTTCCATTCGACAATATCCAATCCAGTTTATACCTAGAAAGTGGGCAAGTGGGTGGATATTATTATTACTATTACTATTATTTCCAGATGAGGTCTCACTATGTAGCCCTGGCTGTCCTAGAACTCACTCTGTAAACCAGGCTGGCTTTAAACTCAAAGAGATCCACCCACCTCTGCCTCCTGAGGGCTGGGCTCTTATAAGAGGTGTGCCACGACTCCCAGCTTGGGTTTTCCTATAAAGCAGTAGCTTCCAGCCCCACCTCCTGACTTCCCACCCCTGCTCCATTCCAGTGCCCTTGCTGCCTGGCAGGCAGAGGAACACTTGCAGACTGTACAGCTGACGCCATGCCTCCCCTGCTGGCGCTCTCTAGAGGATTCTGTCCTGGAATAACCTCAGACGAATGTGGAGAGAGCAGAGAGTGTGGCTGCCCCTGGGTCTAGTCCTTCACCTTCGCCTTCCCTGACCTCATCCTGGCTGTTCTCCCCTCTTCTCTGCCCAACTTCCACACCCCACCTGCCAGAAAAGAGGTTGGGGGGCTCCTCAGCTTCTCCAGCCACTCCAACCACACTCTGTCCTCGGGGCTTTTGCACTGTTACCCCTGAATGGATTGCTCTTGGCTTCTAGCATTTTCTTTGTGTGGAATATTCCTTTGCTTCTTTCAAGATCCTGAACAAAAGTCACATTCCCTCATCCCTCTTCAGGAGGTTGGGCCACCCCACTTCTGTCTCTAAATTATCATTTTATGGCTTTCAGATCACTGGTCTAGTCTGTGTTTCTTTGCATACTGCACTTTAATGATAGACTATTTATTTATTATACATCTGTATTTACTAGAATGTAACCTTCCACTGGGAGGATTTTATTTTTGTTGGGTTAATAAAATGTTGAATCATCAGATCTTAAAACCATGCCTGATACACAGTAGCCTGTGATGAGTTAATAGTGAAGCCATCTTATCTCCTGTCCTTTNTGTTTTTNCTTATGTAGCCCAGGCTGGCCTCAAATTCACTAGGTAGTCAAGGCTAGCCTTGAACTCCTGATCTCCTAGCTTCCATCTCCCAAGTGCTGGGGTATATAAGTGTACCCTCCCATGCCCAGCTTATCACTTGTCCTCTTGAAGGGACAAATCCTAAATGAATAGAAACAATGAGTTCTGAGTTCATAAATGAGAACATCCTAATTACCAGGGGCATGACTATCCTGTCCCTGAGGATCTTGGGAAAGGCAAGGCCAGGATGTGGTTAGTACCACCCACCTCCATTTTTCAATAAAGTTTTGGCTCAACTTGGAGTCATTCTCTGACTCAAATCCCACTCTTCCAGAGTTCTTTGTCTCAACAATGCCACTGCATCTGCTCTGCCTTGTTACTCAGGTTGGGAAATTCACCTGCCTTTGAGTTCCCTTGTCCCTGTTCCCACTGCCAGGAGCCAGATCAGGTTCCACACTTTATCTTGCCCACAAGTCGTATCATCATCACTCACTCCCACCCAGTGCCCCTTGTGTCCCCCAACCATGGCTCCTTCTGCCCTGAAAAAAAGACTTTCTCCCATTGCCCAAGTTGTTCTGTTCCAAAACGAGCTTTCCAGGCTAACCTACCACGCTCCTGGTTCCCTCACCCCTGAACTAAGTTGTTCGGAACCTCTGGCCGGTATGGCAAGCCCTCCATTCCAGCAAACCTCAGGCAGGACAGGTTGCTTAACCAGAGCCTCATACCCGAAAGACTCGGAAATCCTGCATTTCCCCCTTCAACAGGAGGGGCGCTGCATTGATAAAGCTCTGTGGTTTTGTGGTTTCTTCAAAACCACAGTGAAAAGAAGCAGCACTGGTCTACTCCTAGCCCCTCCTCATTCTTAACTTACAGAGAAAAAAGCAGAAAAAGGCTCCAGTACCAGCAAGAACAGTGACAATGTGTGTACTCACTGAAGACTTACTGTCTATCGTGAACCTTTCTAAGTTCTTCATGTACATTTTCTCATCTAATAAGAATCCTATAAAGCAACACCTACTTTCACCACTAGCACCTTGATTTCTTTTTCTTTTTTTTTTTTTTTAAGACAGAGCCTCACGAAGCCCAGGCTAACCCCGAGCTCTCTATGTAGCTAAGGAGGACCTTGAACTTCAAGTCCTCCTGGCTCCTTCTCCAGAGTGCTAGGACTATAGGCAGAAACTATCACACCAGATTTATGTGGTGCTTGAGACTGAACCCAGGTCTTCAGGCATTTGAGGCAAGTACTGTACCAACTGAGCTACATCCCCAACCCCTAATTTCATTTTATAGATAAGAAAACCTAAGTACAAAAAGGCTAAGACAGTCACATAACTGGTGCATAGTTAAGCCAGGACACAAGGCCAGCAGTGGAATCACAGTATCTGTTCCTGCCCACGCCCATTTCCCCAGCCCTAAGGATCATTTTAACTGTTTCATGACAGAGTGGTGGTTAGTTTTAATATCAATTTGCCACAAATTACAATCGCTTGAGTAACAGAGCTTCAACTCAAGAATTGTCCTGANTGCCTTAACCAGTGTAGGAAGACCCACCCCAAATGTAGGTGGCANCTTCTGGTAGTAGTCCAAACACAAAGGATGCCAGAAGAAATGGTATTTGCCTTCAGTCCACTTGGCCTTCCCTCTTGCTGCCAAGTTAACTCACCCTGCTGCTGCTGATTCCTTCACTGAGAGCAGAACCTGCATTTCCAGGTTTCTGTCATAGACTAAAGACCAGTGGCTCTCCGAGTTCTCAGCACCAGTTTGGGACTGCTAAGTCACCAGCCCTGTGGACTGAGCAACTGCCTGGTTCTCAGCCTCTCAGGTATGAGACAACTATANTTACTATTTCAGTGAAAGCTAGTTTAGTAAATTCTTTTGATATATGACATGTGATACATATATATATATAATACATGTGAATTTATATATATCAATTGATCCTATTGGTTCTGTTTCTTTAGGGAACACTATACAGTGTAGTATAGCAAGATGGAATGCAGGGAGCTGGGTTCTGGTTCAGTACAGCCATGNCTGAGAAAGTGTGAAAAGGGAGGGACTGGAGAGCAGGAGCTGAGGCGTCCTCTCCCTTTAATTCCAGCTCTCTCATTACATCACTGCCATCACTATGTTGTAGTCTAAACCAATATCAGAAGTACTTCCACTTCAACCAACCACATATTGCTTAATAAAGAAGCACGGCCATGACCCGAGCCTCACTTAACATTGTTTCTTGTCGTGTGTTATTTTTATCATCACACTGGTACTCTGACTTCCAGGATCACTTGCAGCTATACCACTTCTCCCACAGAATACAGATCCCGTGGAACATCTATGGAACTCTACCTCCAGCCAGCTGAGAACGTGTTTGCTGGTAAAAGACACCNATTTTTCATGACCTTTGCCGTCGTGGAAACTGAACTATTTTAAGCCACTCAAATCCAAACATAATTAAGGAAGAAAACTATTTCTTTCAAAAACTCTTTCTAAACAAGGTTAAACATTAAGAAATACCTATTTCATAGCAATAATGAACGGAAAAATTNCATAAGTAAACCTACCTTGTAAAACGCTTGAGAAAGTATCTGAGTATGACTTTAGGGGTTATTCCTGTGTTTGTGTTCCGGTGCATCTTTAGAAATGACCTTGCACTTAACCAACCACTAAGAGAGAGAAGAGAGTAACCTCAGAAGTTAGTTAGCAACAGTAGAGTTCATCAGTGAGTTGCCTCANTTGTNTCAGTCAGGAGAGACTAAGGGATGCTGCAGTGACAAGGTAACTCCAAGCCTTAAAGGGGCAGACTTTNGATTCTTTGTTTTGTTTCACTCTGGTTCTGTTTTTCTCATACAGCATTTTCATAGTCTGTTGGCCAAGACTGGAGTCTTCTTCACTATGGGCTAAGGGGACAATGAGTGCTCACAAATGACCACAGTGGTGAAACAAGAGAGCTTTGGAGTGTTTCAACCTTCCAATTCAATGTTCTAGCCTAAAGAGACACATGAAAGCTGTTGGCATAAGGGTTCAAGGGTTTTGATGNAAGGCTAGTGGCAATATGAGGTATAACTTGTTGATTGGAGCTACTAATGTGGTCCATCCATGTGGTGATATTTTATTTGTGCTCTAATAAATAAAGCTTACTTAGAGAGCAGAGGAAAAAGCCAGCCACTNTATTAAACATAGAAGTCAGGCAANGGTAGCACACGCCTTTAATCCTAGTATTTGGGAGGCAGAGATTCCTCCGGATCTCTGTGAGTTCAAGGCCACACTGGGAACAGAGCCAGGTGTGGTGGTACACACCTTTAATCCCAGCACTAACCATAGAGATCTGGAGGTCTGTACAGACGGACAGGAAGTGATGTGTCTGGGCGGAGAGAGAAAGTGAGATGGCAGGCACAGAAAGGATATAGGCGTGGGTGTACAGGAAGTAGCTCTCTCTGAAGACTGAGGCATTGGTAAAGTGAGGTTGGCAGTGGCTTTTCCTATTCCTTATTACCTGTCTCTTATACACATCTAGATGTGTATAAGAGACAGTCCATAGGCCCAAGCACCTGGAGCAGGTGTTCTCAACCTATGGACTGTGACCACTTAGGGATCAAACAACCCTTTCATGGGAAACAAATTTTTTTGGGGGGGTGGTTCGAGACAGGGTTTCTCTGTGTAGCTTTGGCGCCTTTCCTGGAACTCACTCTGTAGAGGCTGGCTTCGAACTCAGAGATCCACCTCCCTCTGCCTCCCAAGTGCTACTCAGGCTGCTCAAGAGCACAGAATTTCAGTTTTGTTTCTCTGATTTCAAGACGCGGTCTCACACAGCTCCCAATGGCNTCAAATCCCGGATGTAGCTGAGATGACCTTGANCCCTTGAACCTCCCGCCTCCACCTCTCAAGTGCTGTGATTACAGGAAGATCATAGAATTCTTAACGGGCACGTTCTCATGGTGAATTCACTACCCAGATGTTCAGCTTTGAGTTACAGCTTGGTGGTGAGCAGGACTGTGAGTTCCTNGACCCTTTGGCATTCAGCCCACTGATCCTTATGGAATTCCTCGGAATAGCAAATGTGTTTCCTGTTGCACAGCAAGGATGCCTGTGTTGGGCCCTACTTGGAAGGGATCCTGGTGGGTTGGGGAATGCCTCTTCGACTTCCTTTGAAAAGCAGCAAGCTGGATTCCTTATAATAGGAACCAAATGCATAAAAGACATCTAAATGAAAGAAAGCCCTGAGAGCTGGAAGTAGGGCAGCCAATTCTGATTCTGGCTTCCTCTTCATCTCAGGAAAGGACGAATCTGAGCCATTCTTTCTTCTCAGAGTGGCTGGCACCCACTGGCAGGCAGCCTTCGCTAAGCAGAGCTGGATCTTGTTCCGTGTGTGGGAATGTACTGCTTAGCCCACGAGGAGNGGGCACTGAGAAGAGGGGAACCAGGCTGTGAGTCCCGAATGGACTAGGGAAGGGGAAATCATGCATCATAGATTAGTATGATGCTAGCCCAAGAGGTAGGAAAGCATTTCAAAACAGTGGCCCACAGCGCTCCTCAAGGGTAACTGGAACCCTGATTTTTCTGTGTATCAGCAATAAGTATCAGTGATCGAGGGTCAGACATGAGACCCATGAAACAAACTGCAGCAGAGTAGCCCTAATCCAAAATGTGTGGACCCCAGTGTGGTTTAGCATCTGGGAATNTTTGCACACATCTTATGAGGTGTTGGAGATGAGACCCGAGTCTAAGAATAAGTTCATCTGTCTCATACACTGCTGTGCACATAGCCTGAAGATGATTGTAGACAATATTTTTGGCACACCTATGTTTTGTCTGGGACCTATAACCTGTAGAATTTCCCACTTATGGTATTTTGTTAGCACTTAAAAAGCTGCAGATTTTGAAATAGTTTGGGTTTCAGATTTCTAGGGATACTCAACTTGTATTCTTAAGTTCTGATTCTGACCTTAATAGTATGGGCAGGTGGCTCAGTGTTGTCAGTCCATATGAGCAGAAGGTATCTCCCTCTGCTTGCAATATCCTTGGACATTCGGTATTTACAGCCCTGCCCTGGGCCACCCAGTGGACCCTATATTACCCGGTGGCTTCTTGTGCCATTTATCAAACTCTTAATAGTTTTGTTTTTTTTTGTTGTTTGTTTTTTTTGGGGGGGTGGTTCAAGACAGGGTTTCTCTGTGTAGCTTTGGCGCCTGTCCTGGAACTCACTTTGTAGACCAGGCTGGCCTTGAACTCACAGAGATCCGCCTGCCTCTGCCTCCCGAGTGCTGGGATTAAAGGCGTGCGCCACCACCGCCCGGCAAACTCTTAATAGTTTTAAGAAGTTACAAAATTAAGAAAGAGATTAGGAAATTTCAGGTCAACACTTTAAGAGTGTGACTCTGTGAGCCCACACATTGTTTCATTATGTCTTTTCCTTCACATTCTGNTGGAGTGAGAACTGGAAAATTTAGTATGAATCTACAGCACTTCCTAGAGCTTGAGAACTGCTGAAATGCATGATTTTAAAAAATATAATCAATGTGTGTGGGCTGTCGAGATGGCTCAGCAGAGTAATGTGCCTGCCGCCAAGCCCAATGACCCGAGTTCAGTGCCTGGACCCCACATGGTGACAAGAAAACCAACTTCTGTAAGCTGTCCTCTGACCAGCACATACATGTCATGACACACGCACACTAACATAGTACATACAGACACACACACGTACACACAAATAAGTAAAACATAGTAAACTTATTTTTAAAATTCAACTTTCATAAAAGGCCATTTTTCAGCATCATNTTAACTCATCGACAAAACAAGATACACCAGAGAGTAGCTGTGACAACAGCGCTATCCNGAAATAAACAGAAGCCAAGTCCCAGGTGAGTTAATGAGTGCCAATTGCCTCTTCCCAGGAAGGGGAGACTGACAACCCTCCCCCACACCCACATCCCTTAACAAGCATCGCAGCAGAGACGACACATCAACCTCATCACCTGATTAGGAAAAACGTATCCACCCCAACATAGAACGGGCCGCTCCGAGAGTAGAGGTATAGCGGGTTTCCTGGCACTCTGGCTCTCCATTCAAGCACATTATCTATAACAGATACGTAGAAAAGCAGCGTCTTTTAGTTCAGGGAAGGAAACCAGAGGACTTCACTTTGAGAAAAAGCAAGAGGTATGTATACTTTCAACCTCTGTTTGCATTNAGAGAGCTGTAAGAACAATGTCAGGNGTGACTGAGGCCCCTGTCGCCTGGGCTGTGTGCTCCTTCGTGCTCTTATGATGCCCACAGCCCTCTGGGATTCTCATCGAGTTAGGACAGGTGCCCATCACCTCAGAGTCTCCTGTCACTGTCCTCAGTGGCCTGGCCTCTAGTTTTGATTCACCTGCTTGGTCCCCTGCTGAGAGATGATGACCTTTGCTACTGAGTGAGGGACATTGAGGTATAGATGAGGGACTTGAGGGTATGGCAATGTCCAGAAATGGTGATTTACTATGTATGTACCACATTTGGTTATACTTGCCTAGTCTTCAGTAATGGGGAAAAGCTACTTCCTGTCTTATTTAGGAGACAGAGGGAGCACACAATGGCCAAACATTGTGGTACCTGATTTCTAACTAGAGAAGTAGTAGTGATTGCAGCCCTGGGAAACTTGGCATAGGAGGTCACATGCCATGGCAAGTCTCAGTGTGTCACTAGAACAGAAGGAAGACTGGCTATTCCTGGGACAGCTGTCAGGGTCCCATCCCATGGCCCACTGCTAGTCCACATAGGAGGGGCTCTCTTTCCCGTGTGTGCTGGAAAAGAAGTTGGTTAGCTCCCCATACCCAAAGACAGCCAAGCGGTCATCTGACTGGTGTGTCCCGAGACAATCCAAAGGAGACTCAGGACTCGGATCCCATTCAGTGTCTGGCAGGTGCCTTCTGGCAGCTCTGGGGTGCAAATGGCCGGCATGTTCTTTTGCCAAGAAAAGCACTGTAGAGCTCCATCCACGGCTCCTAGAAACCCTGAGCAAGAGTGGAGCTATTACCAGCCCTCATGAAAACACATCTACATACCACCCCTAAAGTAAACCAAAACTAATGCAGAGACCTCAGACTCTGCCTCAAAACCTGGAGTGCTCAACTCAGGCTTCCCACAGTCCCCTCAAGATCTGTCTCTGGGCCCTCGTACCTGTCCTTTGGGCCTTGACTCTCCCTACCAATTTTGTCCTGACATTGGTGTTCCATGATGCCTTGTATTGCCCGAGTTCAGGCATCCAGGGATATCCTACTGGGTTGCCTCATTCAGCCTTGAAATGAGGGTATGTGCCTAGTCTTATTGCCACTTGTTATGCCATGTTTGGTTGATATCCCTGGGAGGCCTGGTCTTTTCTGAAGGGAAACAGAGGAGGAGTAGATCTGGGATGGGATGGGGGGAGGGGGTGGCAACTGGAAGGAAAGGAGGGAGGGGAAACTGTAGTCAGGATGTAATATATGAGAGAAGGATGGATGGATGGATAGATAGATAGATAGATAGATAGATAGATAGATAGATAGATAGATAGAGTAAATGCCAATAAAATTCATGCAGATCAGGGGGGATCTCGGTTTAGGGGAGGAACCTAAAGGGCCATGATGATGCCTGATACTTAATACATACATCTGCTTTAAGTCAGAGATGGGTCCTAAGATGGGCATCTGAGATCCAGCCTGGCATTGTTGAAAGCGATGGAGATATGATGTCTGTCAGTTCACTACAGTCTGACAGAGCCTCTGGAACACAGCTGGGCCTGCTGCTTGCCCAGCAAGATCAGGGCATCCCAGCAGGAGGTCTTGGCACAGGCTTTCTTTCCTCCCTTCCAGCTTAACTACAGAGACTGAGGGAAAGGGTGAGTTTAAGAGGTAAGCACATATCATTGCATCAAACTCTATCAACTTAGCCCATGTTGTCTCCTATTTTANATAGAGTGGAAGTTGGGNCTCAGAAAGACCAAAGAATCCAACCAAGGTCAGGGTTAGAAGTCAAGGNAGCTTTGACTGGAAATGGCTAAGCACCTCCTTTCTCTACTGTGCTGAACTTGGACCTGTCTACAGGACAGCCAGGTGCCACATCACAAGAGGTCACTGTAGGCTTCCGGAACCTGGGAAAGACCATCGTTACATGTGATAGGGATGTAATATAACCAATAGAGTGGGCTTACCTCCAGGGCTCTGTGCAGATACTAAGGGGCAGCAGGGACTGACATTGTGCCCCTGCAGACAGGTCTGCATCCCATTCTGCATGGGAACTGGTCCCCAAAACTCTAAGCCTGCTGAGCACCCTCTTAGACTATCTCTGTCTTTTATTGCTTTTTTGATATTGGGGTTTATGTCAACTGTTACTATAATTTAGTCACTGTCGACACTGATTTTGTGGAAAATTCAAATAAGATCAGAGAAAAATCATTGCTATACTTTCCACNTGGGACATATTCCTTGAAGCTACTTAATTACATATTCATATTTACCCTGCCAACTCCCTGAGATTTTTGAGGTTTTTTTAAGCCCTTTTTAGAGTAAGGAAAGACAATTTTGAAAATCTGAAGGGAATTTGTTGAAAATTACTCCATATAGATGAAAGGTATTTCCATGAACAGGCAATTTTTGAATGGTGCACAGATGATAAGTATGTAGGTAAGTAGATAGGTAGTAGATAGGTAGATAATAGATTTAGATAGATACATAGATAGATAGATAGATAGATAGATAGATAGATAGATAGATAGACAGATAGACAGATAGATAG
Organism: Neotoma lepida; assembly: GCA_001675575.1. NCBI lineage: Eukaryota > Metazoa > Chordata > Mammalia > Rodentia > Cricetidae > Neotoma > Neotoma lepida. The sequence continues at coordinate 257,804 of LZPO01097185.1, read as the reverse complement.
ATAGATCTAAATTCCCTTCCATATAAGCAGGTGGAAACAAAGCTAATATTCTATCTATCTATCTATCTATCTCTATCTCAGAGTCATACTATGTAGTAGTCCTGGCTGGCTTCAAAACCACAGAAGATTCTTCTGCCTCTGCCTCTTGAATTTTAGGATTAAAGGAATATGCCACCATGGTCCCTGAAACTAATATTCTTAATTTTTCACCAAAGCATAANATCGTGGGCCCCAATCGCATCATCATTTTGTTACATTGAGGTTGAGTTATCTATTTCCAACTCAGATATATTGATTAGCTTTGTTTGTGCATTCACCCCACCACTGGCTTCAGAGTTGTACATGAATCTATAGTACTAAAAATAGCCATGATCATAGAATCTGTCCCCAGGAGCATAACTACAGTGAACCCCTTAACTCTCAACTGACCCAGGCTTCGGTCAGCACAAAANCACACTGGATTATTGTACCCAACATAATGCATCATTGTTAGTGACTTCGCCTTGCCTTAGCACCCTGATGGTAAACAAAGACTGAGTTGTAAACAGTGGAGGTCCAGCCTCTGCTGACATTTAGGAGCTGCTGGACATTCACTAGAATTCAAACCGGAGGAATTATTTTCCAACCACACACTTCTCTAGGTCATTTCTCTGGGGTGGTCCTAGTTTAAAATGCTTACTTTTTCCTCTGCTCNGGGGTCCTGGTGGGGAGAGATGAACTTGGCAATTGGTCAGTGGGCTCCTGCTTCTTTGCCCATCGCTCTCCACGTTTCTCAAAGGCAGACTCTCACAGCCTGCAGAAGTCCCTTGTGCCACCGGCGATGGCCTGAGGTCCAAGCCCCAGCTCCTGGCCATCATGTAAATAGTCCCCAGCACAGGAAGGACAAGGCCTAGCAAGGTGATGAACCTGCAGAAAGAAGACACCTGGCCAGGCCTTCACATCACACCAAAGATGCCGGGAAAACAACCCCATGAGAAACAAAATCACCAGCCGGACATGGAGGCACTCCTGTAACCCCAGCATACTAGAGGCTGAGTCGGGAGGCTCCTGAGTTCAAAGCTAGCTAATATACAAAGAAACATGCTGTCTCCAAAAGAAAAACATAACAACAACAAGAAAAAGACATAAAAAATTGACATAGGAATCCTTCACAACTTTAGAAAAGGAGCTGAAGAAAGAGTTCNGGGATAAGAAGGCACACTGTTCTTGCAAAGCACCGGGATCTATTTTCCCAGCACCCACAATGGGTGGCTCTCAACCTCCTCTAACTCCAGTTCAGGTGATCTAACGCCCTCTCCTGACTTTCATGGGCACTTGCATACATATGGTCCACTTCATCTCACACAGGCATACACATAAACGTAAATTTAAAAAAATACATCTTTTAAAAATTCTAAGAATAAAAGTAATGGGGAAAAAAATCACAACAGAAAAGATGAATGAATTTCACTCGTTATCAGCTTAGAAAATTATATCATAAGCNTTACTTCTCAGCATTTTGGCTAAGATGGAGTGAAAAGTATTATAAATAGACAAAACACTGAGAAAAACATTTGTAGCTGTATATCTAAGGATAAATAGCCCATATAAAGATGATGAACTTAAAAAAATGAAAAGCTCAACACATACACAGAGAGATAGAAAGATATATATACATATATATATACAGGCAGAGACAGAGAGAAGAGGGTGGAAATCTTACAAAAGAAAAATACAAGTAACAGATAATCTCAGGGGAAAAGAAACCCTCCTCACCAGTTTTTTAAAAAGACATGACTTAAACATCCATATTCCCCTATCAGATTGGTGTGGTATTCACNAGGATGGCTCTGATTCTGGTGAGGAGCTAATGAAGCACATGTGGACATCCCTGCTAAGGCACTATAAACAAATGGTTCTATTATCAAGACCTAGAATTATACTTCTTTTTAATTTGTGCCAAGAAATGATCAAAGTGCAGGAAGGTGAAGGGCACATTGGTGCAACAGTCAGGGGAGAGGCCGGGCTTNCAATCAGAGAAAGGGATTTTCAGCTCAGGAACGATGGGAGATGGGCATATTTGCTGGTGGTCCTGGACCCCAGTCAAGTTTGGGCCTGGTCTGTCTTCCCTGGAGTGCTTTCATATTTCCTTGTTTAATGGTGATCTCCCTGTATTTTAGTCAACACAGGATGCTGTAACAAAATGCTGTGGGCTGGTAGCTTATTATGAACAATAGAACATAATTTATTATTATTATTATTATTATTATTATTATTATTATTATTATTATTATTATTCTGGAAGCTGGGAATCCCTAAATCAAGTTACCAGCAGCAGACTTTGGGTTTCTAGTTGACCTCACATGGTAGAAGGAAGGGGTGAGGAACCTCCCCAGGTACACTAATCTCATTTGTAAGGGTGATGCATGACGGCCTAGTTACCTACTCAAGGCCCCGCTTGACTCCATCACATTCGAGATTAAGTTTCAATGTAGGCATATTGGAGTGGACACAAAATTCAGATCACTGAACTTTGAAGCCAGACAGCATTGGCCAGTCATCCTTCAGTGAGTTAAATTCAACACTAAATGCAGTTGGTGAGAGAGGTTAATGAGATGATACTGACATCATCTCCATCTGGGTACCTCAAATGCCCATACTTACAGACACACGGAGGCAAATGTGTCCAGCCGAAACATCCCAGCAGCACATCTGGCCACCACACTTTCACAAGATGAGGAGGAAGAGTTTTTTGTAAAGAGGGAGAGGGAAGGTGCCAAAAATGAAGTATTTCTGAACCTTAGAATATCTACCAAGAGAGAAGAAGAGGCCATGTTACTGCTTTAGACCTTTCCAAGTGTATTCCTATCATNGAAACACAAAGCTGGCATTTTTATGTGCAGTGGCTTTCCAAGGCTGGCAGTATTTTTAAGTTGTGTTTATACTGAACATGTACAGACTTTTCATCATTATTCTTTAAACAATATAGTATGACTATAAAATAGCTATGTGCATAGCCTTTACATTGGGTATTATAAATAAGCTAGAGATAGTTAATAGTGCACAGGAGGATTGTGTAAGTTCTATGCAAACACTATGAAGTTTTATGTAAAGGCTTGAGCATCTGTGGATTTCAGTCTCCTGGGGGTCTTNGAACCAATCTACCATGAACACCAAAAACCAAATTTATCTGCTTTATGAACAGTGGAAGGGAAAATAAGAAACAAAGATGCCAAAAGGGGGTAGAGACATGTGTCAGGGATTAAAAGTAAATACTATTCTTCCAGAGGACCAGAGAGGCAGTTCCCAGCATTCACATTAGATAGTCCACAACTTCCTGTAATTCCAGCTCTAGGGAATATGACACCCTCATCTGGCCTCCACAGACACCTGTGCATGCACACACACACACACACACACACGCACACACACACCTTAACAATAAAAAATAAAAGCTTAAAACATAAAAAGATGCTGAAAGCCATCTGTCTTTATTAGGGTTTCTATTGCTGTGACAAAATACCATAACCAAAGGCAAGTTGGGGAGGAAAGGGTTTATTTGGCTTACACTTCCACAGTTCTGTTCATCAATGAAGGAAGTCAGGGCAGGACCTCAAAAAATGTAGGATCCTGGAGGCAGGAGCTGATGCAGAGACTATGGAGGAGTGTTACTTACTGGCTTGATTCCCATGGCTTGCTCAGCCTGCTTTCTTATAGAACCCAGGACCACCAGCCTAGGGATGGCACCACCCACCATGGGCTGGGGCCTCCCCCACTGATCACTAATTGAGAAAATGTCTTACAGCTGGATCTCATGGAGGCATTTCCTCAGCTGAGGCTCCTTCCTCTCTGATGACTCTAGCTTGTGTCAAGCTGACACACAAACCAGCCAGCACACCACAGAACATTTGACCCAGGCAGAAATGGACCAGACTCTTCTGAACTCCCAGTCNCTTGCTCTCTCACAGCCCTGGGAATACTAAATCTAAGAAGGGGCAGGTACTGACTCCCNACTATTTGTGAGCAAGTCTCTACAAGAGAGACAAAAATATGCAATAAAAGATAGAACAAAACNATGGAAGCCAGCCACTCTGGGATGGGCACCATTCAGAACTGAAGCTCAGAAANACCAACTTAGGACAGGGCTGATGAATCCTTGGAGGAATCTGTATGTAAAGATCTTACTAGTGAGATTAGTGTTCTGTCTCAAATGTTAGTGAGACTCAGAGTGATCCAGAGTGTGACCGGACAACTATTGGCCTTCTCCCTGGAGGCTTCAGAGCTGGAAGTCTGGGAGTGATCTGGGATCTACACTCTTGTAGTTTCCCAGGGCTACACTCAGAATCAGGATCTGGGCAAACATTGAAGATGCATGGTTTCGAATAATGGCAATACCAATTATTAACGGCCACAAACACTGTAGTTCATTAAGTGCCTACAAGACATGAGGCGTGGTTCCATCACTATTTGTAACTTTTACCAACCTACGAGAAGTGTTCACCTTATCTTGCACATGGGAGAATTTGCCTCAGATAAGTTCATCAAATTGAATGTAGTAGTTAAGAATATAGTTTCAGGAGGCTGGAGAGATGGCTGTGAGAGAGAATGTTGTTTTTCCAGGAGACCCAAGGTTCAATTCCCAGCAGCCACATGG
>LZPO01097185.1:197713-221985 GCA_001675575.1 Neotoma lepida | reverse complement strand
TGGTGCCTGTGCATGCATAGCACCTGTGTAGGGCCAGGGACAACCCCGTGGAGTCAGTTCTCCCCTTCCACCCTTAAGTGCATTCTGGGGATTGAACTTGCATTGTCAGGCTTATGGAGCACTTGGACTCACTGAGGCATCTCACTGGTTCCCTCATGAGGTTTGTGGCTGGCAGTAAATTAGCTGGGGAAAAAAAAAATCTCTTCATTTTACTGCCTTTCAGTAAAAGGGGAAAAAAATAGAAAAAAAGAAAAAGACCAAACAAACAGAAAAAAGCAGTAGTTGTCATGGAAGGCCCATGCCAGGTGGTCGCTTTTCCATCTCCTCAAGCTGGGACACTGTGTGCCTGATGCTCTCAGTGTCAACACATAGACTTTATGGAATGTTTTCATCTCAGCACGTCACTCCCCACTTTGATTTCCTACTTAGAAAACATTCCCTAAATACCCAAGGCACAGAAAATTCCCATTAATCTGACAGCTAACGTCANGTGTGTCCTTACCAGGAGGTCCATGGGGCCTGACTCTGACCGCAATCAATGGTGTTCCACACTGGCTCTGAGTGCTCGGGCTCTCTCTTTCTCTCAATTAGATTTGCTCATTTTATTTTTTATGTGTGAGTGTTTTGCCTGCATGTATATACACATATATACCACACGTGTGCTTGGTGACTGAGGGATTCAGAAGAGGGTATTGGGTTCCTTGGAACTGGAGTTATAATGGTTGTAAATTACTGTGTAGGTGCCAGGAATCAAACTCAAGCCTTCTACAGGAACAACAAGTGCTCTTAAGTGCTGAGCCATCCCTCCAGTCCCTCTGTGGTCTCTTATGAGCAGAGCTTTGTCCTATCTACTCACTTTGTGGGTTGAGTGGGTGACACAGATTTCCCACTAACAATAACCACAGCCAGGTCATCTCATACAAAGAGGCAATTTAGGACTGACTACTGGTGGGGGAGTTTACACTGGCCCCTTCGTACCTCATGGTAGGTGAGTTTACACTGGCCCCTCAGTCCCTCACAGCTGTTTGATCTCAGCCAACAGTCAAAGCTTCTCTAACTTAGGTGGCAGACTGCAGCCAGACGGCTCATGGCCTGGGCTAGAGCTAAGTGTAGAAATGGGTCTTAGCCTTCCACTGAACCTGAGTAAATCAACCCCGAATCTCCATGGCAAATTGGCCCAGTCACTATCTAAGAAGTGTCTCCTCCACTGTGTACGTGGCAAGCCCACCACACTCGTTAATACAAGCATGTCCCACTTAGTAACAGAATACAGTGTAAGCGTGTGTGAAGAAACGCTGCTCACTTTACATGTGACGATGGAAACAAATACACTGAAGTGGATGCAGCTAAGACGTACAGCCTAGAAGCCGGAGCAGAGCAAGAATCAAAGTAAATGGCAAAACCTGAGAAGCTTTGTGACCACAATCCCTTCTCTGTGTGTCCGCAGCAGATGTGAGACTTACGAGCAGGCGTACACTTTCCTGATGCCTTTGTGCTTGATGCGATTGTGGCGGCACAGGCTGTGGGAGGAGCTGAAGGACTTGTCACACTGGCGGCAAGGGTGCTTCTTCATTTGCTGTGCAGGAGAGAAGAAAGGGCCCCTTAAGACGGTGGAGGCAAAAATCACCTGGTGTACTTAAAACTGGCATTTTGCAGCACTGGTGCTCGGTGCTGGGACACACGCGTGTTTAGTTCTGCCACTGAGCTCCAGCAGCCCTAAAACAGTGCAAAAACAAACAAAACTATACAGTTCTTTGAAAATATCTAATCATGGAGCTGGCAACATGGCTCAGTGGTTAAGAACCACTGAGTGGTTAAGAGGACCAGGGTTCAATTCCCAGCACCCACAAGGCAGCTCATAGCTGTCTGTAACTGCAGACCCAGGGGATCTGACGCCCTCCCTCTTCTAGCCTCTCTGGGCACTGCATAGCATATGGTACACAGACATACACTCAGGCAAAACACTCATACACATTTAAAAAAAAAAAGGCAATTACAGTGCAGTTCTGGGTATTCCAGGAAGCAGCTTACTTTAGGAGGGTAGAATTCTTCACCCCCTAAATACTTACAATTTTTATCTAATCCAAATATCCAGATATTCATTATAGAAATATTATTTTCATGAAAATTACTGTTTTTAAAAGTAGACAATATGTGAAACCTCAACTACTTCAATAACTACCAAGTAAAACCATCACTTGGTTTGTTGTAAATGGGAAATCTTGTCTTTTTCAATGAGCCACATTAAATCACTGACTGATTTTAAACATTTAAAACCTTTGCTCTTCAATGATTAAGTAACCACAAGACCCTTGCGTGGTGCATCTTGGGAACGTAGAACTTTGAAGGGTACTTTCAGTGGGCTGCCTCTTAATGTATATGAGAGAATGTTTACATATGAGCTATCATACTTGATGAAAATACTTTAAAACTACTGGTAAAAATAACTCTTTTCATAGAAGTTTCCAGGCTGGGGATATAGAATTCAGTGGTAGAATGCTTGTCTAGCTTATGAGACCCCAGTTCAATCCCAAGTACCACACACACACAAACACACACACACACACACACAAAAGCTTCCCACTTTGGCTAGGGACACAGTTGTACTAGTTAGATGTCCCTCTGTGCAGGACCCTTGAAGCAAACTGGAAGTTTAGCTGAGGCTAAAAGACGAAAAGTCTGAGGCATGACAAGAATCAAGTGGTCCAAAAGCAAACACTGCCATATCATAAGGACTGTCATTCTCTAGAATGGAACCAATTTAGCTCAGCTTTCATTAAGTAGGCTGTGTAGAATCAGTTCTGTGAGAGACATTACTATCGGCAGTACAAATGATGAAGAAATACCCGTTTAAACTTAGTCATCTGATGTATGTGAACTGACAAGCAAACCCATGTAACTGGTGAGAGTCTGACTCTACAGAACCACAGGGAGGCTGGCACCCTGTCTCTGTGATTCACAACTGTGTGGCCCCAAGCAGACACTTGGCTAACAACAGCCACTCCCCCAACTGTGAACTAAGGTCACAAGCATGTCTTCCTTTTGTGGGGTACTGTGGAAACACTGCACCTAACCAAGACTAAACACAGAACAACTAAAGAGACTCACAAAATTCTCCTTCATTCTGTCACATTGGCACAGTTACATGTCCACAGTTCATTTACAAAGACCGGGGAAACAGGCTTGTTTTATTTATGAAAGAAGCTATGTAGCTCAGGCTGGCCCTAAACTCATGGTTATCCTCCTGCTTCAGCCTCCCAAGTGCTGGGTTAAAAATGTTCACTACCATGCCTAGCTTTTTAAATAAAGCAAAATGGGGTGGCAGGTGTTCAGAAGAGTCTTGGACCCAGACAAGGAATTCTCATCACCATGTTAACAATAAAAGTATCAGTATTTTATGGGGAGAGAACGAAGAAATAACTACGCANACCTCTGAGACAAACTGCCATCTCTCCTGTGGTGTCTGAACGCGAATGGCTCTCACAGGCCATTTGGAATATTTGTTGGAATACTTGGTCCCCANTTGGTGGAAGTGTCTGGTGAGGACTGGAAGGCTTGGCTGTCATTGGGGGTGAGCTTTAGGGGTTCAGGTGCCGTTCCCAGTGTGTCTTTCTCTGCCTCCTATTTATGGATCAGGATGTGAGCTCTCAGCTGTTCTTGCCTCCTGCCATCATGGATCNTAACCCTAAGCCTAATTCTAAACCATAAGCCCAATCAAATGCTTTCTTTTATGAGCCTTGGTCATGCTGTTTTGTCACAGCAACAGAAAAGTAACTAAGACATCTCCCAAGGCCTTTCCCCCACAATTCTTGTTTTCTTTTGAGACAAGCTCTTGCTATGTAGTCTGGGCTGACCTCATACGCACAATTCTCCTGCCTCATTCTCCTGAGTTCTGGGGTTACAGGCATGTATCATAGCAATTTTTGATTACACAGAGCAAACCATGAGTAATCCCTACTTATGTAGTCAAAGAATAAGAGGCAATAAATGTCCACTTCAGAATAAAGCTGTAAGCACAGAATCATCAACAAGTAGTTGTTACAACAGTAGTATTTAAAAAGCCAAAGGCCTGATTCCCCTATTAACCTTGTACATATCAGATGGACTTGGAGCTAAGACACAAGACTGCTTTCTAAAAGACAGTTCTGTCAAGTAACAGACTCAGAGAACAGAAGACACATGACAGCGTGGCACAGCAGGAGGCCACAGGGAGAGGGGACCAGACTCTTTCTTCAGTGATGGGTTTAGTGTTTTCTCCCTCATCACACTGATATACTAGCATCCCAATATATTAACACTAAAGCAAACTCTTAAAGAGATACCAGTGGGGACACCCTCAGGGGACAGTAGGTGAGAAGCAGCCCTGCTGAGTCCATTTTCACAGAGGTTAGGAAAACACATAAAACTGAACTGTACTTCAAAATGACAGACAGAGCTGGGGTGGAGCTCAGCTGGTGGAGTGCTCACCAGCATGCACAAAGCCCTGGGTTCACTCCTCAGTGCCACGTAAACTGAGTGTGGTGGTACAGGCTGATCTCTGGAGACAGCTACTCCACTATTTCCTGAGGGCTACTCTGTAACACACATCCCCACTAGCACAGGGTGACCAAAACTCTTCTCAGGATTAAATTCAAATGAGGGTTTAGAATTTAATGAAAACAAGGCAAGATCCATGTTCTGCCAATGTTCAAGAAGCCTCCTTGACAGCCATCAAGAAGCAGCAGAATGCCAGCTGACTAATGGGTGCCCAGTTGTTCCCTAACCACCAACTCAATCAAAATGCTTTCCAAGAAACAGCATAGCAGCAGCCCCTCATAAGTTAACTTCTAAATGCTGAGCCTGTCTCCTTAGGGTCTGGTCCAGTTACATGGTACGTCTCCCCTGCACACTTTCACCCCAACACTTTATTACCATGAACACTGCAGGTCCCCCAAGGATGCCTGATATTTGGACAGCACTGAAGCCTGTGTGGATGGTGCTCTTTTCTGTACAGGCAGGTGTTCCTTGACTTACAATGGGGTTGAATCTCAATAAACCCTCCAGAAGTGAAAAGTGAACTTAATAGCCCCACAAACCCATTACAAAGTTGAAAACTTACAGCAAACCAGAGCAGGGGCAGGCTGTACATACCCTCCTGGGTTAAATTTACGATAAGAAATGCACCGATAAACAACAGCTACAACGTGTGCTCCTCCAAGTTCTGTGAATGTGCTAAGCCTCAGAGTTCATGGTACCTGTAGCTTTGCATTGAAAAACTGTGTTATCGTCTTTCTATGNCTTGTCTGAACCGGCAGCATCCTACACAGCATTACTAAAACGAGGATCAGTTAAACATCAGCACCACAGTCTGATCACCAAGGCAGTTTGCGGCACGGAGTGACTCATAGTGGGCAGCAGGTGTGGAGGGCACACCAGACAAAGGGATGATTCAGTTCCTGGTGGATAGTACGGGATTTCATCATTGCTGCTTACGAGTTGCTCACATCTAGAATTTTCATCAACCTAATGCTTCCATGCTGCAGTTGACCACAGGTAACAGGACAAAGAAAGTGACACCACAGGGATGGAAGGACATGGCACTTTTATAATGAAACTTAAGGTATGTAAAAGACCTAGGGTGTGGGGTAGGAAGAAGACTGCTGAATTCCTTCATCTTCAGTTTGTGAACCATGTGAATATAGTATACATGTAAATCAAACCTTTTTTGATCTATTGACTCAAAAAATGTAAGTTAAGTTTATTGAGGTAAAGTTTTACATGGGTGCATTCTATATTTTATATGGTCCTAAAATCATAGCTCACACTTCTAATCCCAGCATTTGGGAGGCAAAAGATGGAGTCCAAGTGTAAGACTGTCCCCAAAATAACAGGATGTGGGGGCTGGAGAAATGGTTCAGTGTAGTGGATGATTGTTTGAGCCATGCCCTGAANCATCACCTCTAGTGAGGTAGCAGGTAACTATTACACTTGCCTATGACCTTGAGGTACATACCGCTGGGGGACTATTAAGACCTGGGATGCATGTACATGCTCTCTCTTCGCTACCTCATGGTTTTGGATGCTGAGATCTTGGACCAGGCGGATCAGTGTGGGACATAGCTCAGCTTTCCCGGACCCTATGATAAATCTCCCGTGGTTGTGAGTTAACCCCCAAATAAACTCCTTTGCTCATTAAATAGACTCTGTGGATTAATCCCATTACTTCAGTGGTTAAAAGTGCATGGAAATCAGGCGGCTCACAACTACCTGTAACTTAGTTCCAGGGGATCTGATATCCTCTTCTGGCCTCAGTGGGCACATACACACACATACATAAATTCAAATAAATATTTAAAAACATAGATACAGTTGAGTTAGGCCATGCCAATCAAGATACAGAAGAGGTATATTACTCTCCATAGTCCCATGTGCCCTTCATGGTTAGCTCTGCCCAGCACCCATGCCCTCTTTTCTAAATCTCTGGCTTGCTTTGTGCACCTGTCATGAAGTGGGCCACCCCATAGCATATCAGGCACCCAGCACAACACACTGTTAACTCGCCTGTGTATTCCTTTCCACTTCAGAGAAATGTCCACTTAGAGCTATTCCCTAGTTCACTGACCCATTTACCAGCTGATGGACATCTACATTGCCAATTTGGAGGAAATGATGAATAAAGCTATTATAAACATTAGGTCCAAGGCAAAAATTTTCAGCTAATACATATGGTATTTACTTGCAGGTGTATCTAATCCCTAATGTTTTGGGTTTCCTTAAAGGAGTACTTGGGTGTTTTTATCCTCCATAAGCTCTCTGGAGACAGAAGATGCCAGGTACTCATCATCAGAGGCTTGTTTTTCAGAAATACTTGGGTCATATTAACTATGCCAATAATCTGTATGTATTCACTAGAAACATACCAGTAAGCCCCATAGGTCGACAACCAGGATGAAGTGCTGGGCACAGAGCAAAAATTGCTNAAGTGTTCAGACATCAGACGTGTGAGCANGCCAGACACGGCTAAGGAGACTGCAAGGGGCAGGGCAAGCTGAGAAGCAGGGAGGTGGGGANGCTTAGACAGAGCGGACAGACAGATCCTCCAGACCAGCTGGAGCTCCCACCCATCCTTCAATCCCCAAGGGAAACTCCCATCCCCAAGATGGCACCCCCAGATTCTCTGGCCTGCATTTACTTCTTTTGATTTTATTACATATAAAAGGACAGGTGTGCTGGTGTACGCCGTTGAGCTGTGAGACACATCAAGGATCTCTGGGACTCCTTGACAAAACATCCTCAGATCCCATCAACAGTGTAAGTGAATGCTCGCGCCCCATCTCCAGCTCTCCAATGCTGCTGGTGATGTGTGAAATGGTTTCCCTGGATGCTTAGGAAGGCTGATGGCCCAACCCTACACTCTGACCATCTGTGAACTGCCCAATCAGATCCTTCATGCAGCTCTGTAAGGAGTGAGGGGAGGGGAGGGGAGAAAGAAGATCACAGAACAGACTGGAAGGCCTGGGCTCCTTGGTGAGGGCTAGAGATTACCATGTAGGTGACAAGACACCAGGAGGGTTGGGGTGAGGGTCGCGTGAATAACATATGGTAAATGGATCCTTTTGGCTGCCACTGTGAGACCTGAGCCATCCTGCAAGGCTTCAAGGAGGAGAAGACGGCCCTTGGCATGGAAAGAGGAGGAGGGAAAGGGAAGACGGCTGGATTAGCAGAGTTCTCAAAGGCTGGGAGCTGTTGGGAGCCTTTGTGGGTAGGCTGAATGTGGACAACGGGGAAGGAACACATTAAGCATCCTTCCATATTCTNTGGCATGGGCACCTGGCATAAGAGNATCCCCAGTTAGAAACTAAGGAAGATCTGGAGAAAAGTGGAGTTAGGAACAAAGAGGATCCAAGTTACACTTGGCGATGGTGGTGCAGCTCAGTGGTAGAGCATTTGCCTGACGTTCTGGGGGGGCTGGGCTGAAATGTTTTAGGTACACTACGAAAGGCTCATTGACAATCTAAACAGATGTGAAAGGGGTGGTCGGTCAAGTCTGGGACATAGGAGAGAGCTGTATCAGGGATTCACATCTGGGGTCAGTAGGATCTAATTTATTGGCTGGATAAGGACCTTCTAAGAGACCAATGACTCTTTGCAACAAATATTTACAAGGAAAGATACATGGACAAAAGGGTTTACTGCGTGACTCACTGTGTCACACTATAGCTTTCATGATGAGATTTTCCTTTTTTTTTCATTTTTTTTCTCTTAACTTTTATTTTATTTGGGGTGAGGAGGTTTGCAAGGGCAGAGAGCAGGTACAAAGGGAACGGGGAAATGAATGGGATGGAGATGCATGATGTGAAAGATACAAAGAATAAATAAAAAGAAAATTAAAAAAGAAAAAGAACATTCAGAGGGCCTGTGTGATCAGTAAATGATGATGATGGTGGCAAGGCCTAATAATCTGAGTTCAATTCCCAGAACAGACACGGTGGAAGGAACAAGAAGACTCCCACACGTAGTCCTCTGACCTCCATACTTGTGCTCGTGCACATACACGCAAAATAAATGTATGTTTTTTTAAAAGAACCTCCTGAGAGTAAAGATACATCATCTTTCGTAGCTGGACAGGAGGCTATAAGCAGAGGCTGGCAATAAGGAAGAAACCAAGAGAAAACAGCATCCTGTAGGCCAGACAACTTCCTTGGACGAGACATAATCATGGAGAAACTGAAGACAAGAGAGCCACAGGAGACCCACATGTCAGCGCTGATGGAACAGCAGGGTCAGGCCTACCTGGAAGGATGGAGCTTATAAAGAGAAAAACTGACTTTGAGGAGACTGGTTGTAAAGGGGCATTAGTAAATACTTAGAACAAAAATAAGGGGGGAAATGGAGTGGCTCACAAGATGGAGGCACCCCTGCCCAATGTGCTGACAGCAGAATCTAGTACCAGGGTATAACCAGCAACGCCCTGGGAGCAGGCAGCCTGCACCGGTTGGTAATAAACACAGAAAAGCCTGCAAGGGCAAGATAAGGCTCAGAAGGGCCATAAAAACCCAGGCCCAGGCAGCTCAGCAGACACCGGTCTCTGCTGGTCTCCAATACACCTAAATGCTCAGGTGCCTGGCACACTAGCAATGAGGGACCCCTTCCGGTGACCAGTCTCACACCAGGATCTCTTGCCTCTGCCAGTCTCTGACACACTGTTGGCCTGGTGAAGCAAAACTGAGGCCATGACTAGCTAGCTCCACTGCTCTCCAAGAACACCTGCTACAAAGCCAGCATCCACNCACTGTCCTTTCCCGACCAGTGAATGGGGACATGGTGGCTGGCTATGCACTGGGAGATGGGACTTATGACCAGCTGCATGCTAACTCCATCCGCTGTCCATGAGTGAGATCTGCCTAAGGGCACCAGTGGCATAACTTAGTTTGTTAAATTTATTTGCTGTGAGGTGTTTCTTTTTATGTGAATAATAAGCTGTGCATTTGAAAATGACACCTGACTATCTGCCCCTCTCTGTGATGTGTAAGTCATGTTCAAGACAGAGATGGAGGGAAAAAAAGGCAGCTGAGAAGTTAGGATTTTTGTTCTGCTGTTACAGTATGAGATACTACAGCCTGCTTTATGATTTTGTAAATGCTTGGGGAAAACTGGAGATGCAAATACTGGAGAGTAGGTAAGGTTTTGAGGTCCCTGAGCAGACCACACAGAGGGGCTGAAGACATGGACACCATCACCCTTGGAACAGAAAGGGCCAAGGATGTGAATTCAGATTCAGGAGAGCTTCCATGACCATCTCTTAAGTGCAGGGCAAAATCCAAGCTTCACTCCTGGCTGCTGGAAACAGTGATGTACCACCCTTCCTTACACAGGTTCCCAGAGGCCCATTCAAGACCTTTCTAGACTAATAGAGTCAGCTCTCTGCAGCCACTGTACTTGCCTCTTTTCCTCTATGTACTGCACAGCTAAGGAGCAAACCACTGGAGATGCACAGCTGGGCTCTCCTCTGCCTAAAGCGCATGTGCTGTGCTCTGCAGTGTTAAAGAACAAGGCCTTGGGATTTGTCCCCTACCCATCCCAATCCCCCCCAACNCACGCACACTTTCAGGCACACCATGCCCAAGCACTCCTTGCTGACAGCCACTAGCCCTTTTGTGCCTGTGCCACATCCACATGCTCTTGACAGATACTCACATTCCTCCCACACACCCTTCAAAGATGCTGTGGGAAGTCTTTCCTCTGAGAAGCCTACCCTTGAGTTTCCTAACCCCCACCCATCTCCAATGACATGCAGCCCTCAATTCTGCTTTCTTACACTTAGATACAAGTCCAATACTTCTCCTCTAATCATTAGGGATTTTAATTTTGAATCTTGTTCTCATTAACAGCAGGCTGGTATTTTATGGCTCACCATGCTCATGGGGCCTCAACAAACAAACTCCTGGCTGGAATCCGAATTCAAAGTACCTCTCACCAAATACTTACTTTCATTCTGTCTGTGAGTCCTCCAAGATGCCTCCCCTCTACAAACTGGTTTTAGTTTTCATGACTTATACTATTCATCGCGGGTACTATGCAATATGGTAAATGTTTACGGAACAGAAGAAGTTAAGCGGTACATATATAAGAAAAATGCTTGCAAGTTACACATTCCCATGCCATGTGAATGTGTAATTGTGTAAATGTGTATACAATCCCAGAACGCATAAGTACTCAAGAGGAAAAGAAAAAGATCGAGCATCTCCAATCTGAAAAATCAACCAAGAAAGTCAATGCAAATACTCCAAAGTAAGAAACAGAATAAGATAAAAACCCAAAATCTGAAACATGCTTCTGATCCTCAACATTTTAGATAATCCCTTACTCAACCTGTGGTATATACTGGTAAGTCCAAACTGGTCTCTTTTTTAAGTCTAAAATCTAGTAAATTTCCTAAAAATGAAGTTTTCTGCAAAATAAATGAGGTTTTCTACAAGAAAGGCACTGAGATTTACATAAATAATACCTTGGCAGTTCATTTTTAAATCCACTTGAAATTGTTGGCATACCTAAGTGAGCAAGTGTTACAGGTATTGCTCAGTTTTAAGGCTGACACCTGGATAAGTGAAAACTAATGCTGTGGGGGGATCAAAATTCGTTTTCAAGCCAGGCGGTGGTGGCGCACACCTTTAATCCCAGCACTGGGGAGGCAGAGGCAGGTGGATCTCTGTAAGTTTGAGGCCAGCCTGGGCTACAAAGCAAGTTCCAGGACAGCCAAGGCTACAGAGAGAAACCCTGTCTNAAAAAAAAAAAAAAATCGATTTTTCTTGTTGGGCCCTGCTACCTAATGTTACCTCCAGTTACTAATGTCAAATGATAGGAAATAAGCCTGCTGACCCTCTGACCCTTGCTCACTGGGCAAATGACCTTTCCACAGACAAGGAACAGCTTTCCCCTAACATTTGGAACATGGTTATAAAACCCTTAAACCCTCATAGGGAGACATTAGTACCCTGGCAATTGGTGTCATTTTTCTGTTCCAATTCCGTCATTTCCAAGAATAGACCAAGATAGTATGTTTGATGCACACAGCACAAACTGCCCACACATGGAAGCTTTGAGAAATATAATTAGTGTTAAAATTAATCACATTACCCAGATTTCTGCAAGGTGAAATTGAGCAATGCTGGAGAAACATCTGAGAACAGTGTGAATTCAGACTACAGGTTAGCCAACTTCTTCTGGGCGGTTATCAGGCTTTTCAGGCCATAATGTTCCCACTGTAGCCAGTAGATTCTGCACACAGACCGAGAGCAGCAGAGAGACATAAATGGCAGGAGCATGCATCCACAGATTATTAAAATGAGAAATGTGGGTTCCTGGTCCTTGACTTAGACTGTTATCTCACATTCAATGGAAAATACCCTGCAGAACCAAACCCACTTAATAAAGTGGCTAATTGATCTAGGGAAAGCAACAGGCCAGCAAAAGAGAGGATGTTCTAGAGAGATACTTGTCTCTCAATTTGAATGGCAGACCGCTGAACAATGAAACATCATCCACCATGGGAATTTCTCCAGGAATCTCCTGCTGGAAGAAGGAAAAGGCACCAGCCAAAGGGGTAGTTTGTCTCCCAAAGATTTTATACAGTTCTAACAATTTATTAGACCACCTTATAAAATAAGACTGAAGCGCAGATAATGATGAGTCATTGGTGGGTGGGACCACACCTTGACTCGGACTGCTTAGAAGTTCCTATCTTTGGCCCTCTATTTAAACTTTGACTTCACTTCAGGACCTCCAAAGACAGACTCGGGGAGTTCGCTGGATCTCTTTGTTCCTCTTCCCAATGTGAACACATTGAACAAATCATTTTCTGCTTCTCACTTTTAACTTGGCTTTTTTAATTGTCTTACTGAGGACAGACAGGTGCCAGCCCTGACCTGGGCACAAGTTGTGACCTCCAAGTTAGAAAAAAGTAACGCAAAGTGTAACTTACAATACAAGGAGAATGCTTTTATTGTTTCATGCTAACACATTCTAAACAGATTCCCAGGCTAAGTGCATCTTTGAAAGTGATCTAGATTATGGAAGTAGCAGCTTTGAAATGGGTGGGCAAAGAACCCAGGCAAATTGTCCTCTGCCTTCCATATCCACTGTGGCATATGTATGTGCAAACACACCCACACCCACACAGACACAGACAGACAGACAGACAGACACACACACACACACACACACACACCTACAAAACAAATAAGTGTAAAACTCTGGTCTGCTGGTGACATTGTACAATTAAAAAATTGCAATACAAATTCTGAGAAATGTGCAATAATGAAAGGTCACATCTGAAGCAGAAAGAACAGAAGCACACAGGCCCANAGTATTCAAGCTCAGGGCAACACCAGACACTTAGCTGAGAGAAGGACTCACTTCCAGGGAAGCCCTGGGCACTAGGGCAGTAGAACTACCAATGCCTGCCTAGGCTCCCCGCATCTTCTCCTGCTGAACAGTGGCTGCACACAGAAAGGCTTGGGGTTCCTCTTCCAAGACTAAACAAATCCCTTCTCTGCCCTGTCAGGGAACTCCTGGGCCTCTACCCTCCTGCTGTCAGCTTGAGTCCACCTTTCTACACAAACCCTTCTCAGGAGGCCCTCCCACTGGGGCCCACTGGATATAAGACTAACACTTCCTCACAAGGCTTTCAGGTGAACACTGAAAGAATGGATGTGGCTGGGGGCACAGACAGGTCCCCATCCACGTGCTGTGTGCTTTCTGAAATCTCGATGTTTGCCCATACCACATGACTGTGAAGTCTGTCTCCACTACCCATCATCCGCTCACTCCCTGCCTTATTTCCCTTCTACACAGGGGTTTGTCCTATCTCTGAGCTGTCTTTTGTTTCTACAACGTCTACCTACAGATGGGGAACATGTGTTCTATGTCTATTCTCAGAGAATCCATCTTCAAAGAGGAAATGCTGGAAAGAATTACGAAGAAACTGCCTGCCCGTGTTCCTTTCTTCTCTTCAAGTCAGGGTCTCCTGTAGACCAACCAAGCCTGAACTCACAATGTAGCTAGACCCTGAACTTCTGATCCTACTGCATCCAACTCAAACTGGGACTACAGGTGTGTGCCGAGGCCAGCTTATGTGGTCTTAGATTGTACCCAGGGCCTTGGGCACACCAGGCACACACTCTACATCTTCATTTCCTAGTTGTCTTCTAACAGGACTCTTCATACAATATTTTTCATCCTTTTTAATTAAAAATGATCTAAATAGAATTTTATATGTCTAAAGATCTGTGTAGACTTCTAATAGTATTCATTACAAACCAGAAGAGAAATGAATCATTCCTTCTAAAGACAATCACCATTTTAAAATCAGATGACTTGTAAGAAATCTGTTAATAACTTTAAGAAGTAAACAAGCAAGCAAACTTGACTGTCCCAAAGTAACATTAAAACTGGTCAGCGATAGACTACGCCCATAGGATATGCTCAAAGCCGACACCATGTAGAGCTTTCCCAACTGTCCAAATGAACCATTTTATGAAGTCTTGCTGGTACGATCAACCATCATGCTGGGTAAAGAAACAGGAACCTGGAGGTGGTCCTGGCCAGTGTCACATGCCCCGTGTGAGAATTCTCTATGATGGCTGTGCAGCAGCTCCTGTAAACTCCTGTAAAGGAACTACTTGGCTTTGTAGAGTGAGACTCCATGGGTTCCCTTTTCCTCCCCTGAGTGACCCTGGGATACATGCCAGACATTCCCTTGGTCATGCTGAACCTTCATCGATGCCTGAACCTATCCACAGGCCCCTCTTCTTCTTCACCCTTTCCTAGCAGGTAGTCACTTTAGCCCTCCTCTGCTCCTGGGTCTAAAGTTGTCCCTATTTATAAAATGGAGCTAAGGAGGAATCTATGACCTCCCAGAGACCAGTGAGTGCCATTTAAAAAAAAAAATCCCATATTAAGTTAACCCTGGCCCAGAGTAGCTTGTCATTTCCTCCGCCATCCCCACTACAGCACCATCAGCGTATCAGATTCCCAATGTAGTGTCCATCTACAGGCAGAAATGTGTTAAATACTACAGAGTTACAAAGTGGTCTGCCAGTTAGACTTAAGAACATTTTCCGCCAGGCGGTGGTGGCGCACGCCTTTAATCCCAGCACTCAGGAGGCAGAGGCAGGCGGATCTCTGTGAGTTCGAGGCCAGCCTGGGCTAACAAGTGAGTTCCAGGAAAGGCGCTGCCAAAGCTACACAGAGAAACCGGGCCCCNAAAAACAAAAACAAACAAACAAACAAAAGAACATTTCCCAGAAGAAATGACAAATAATGGTTGCAGTCTTAGACCAGTTTATGTGAACCTCTTGAACTGTGACAGAACCCCAATCCTGGGACACAACAGAGCGGACAACCGTCTCCCACACTGAGCGCATCGGCACAGTTAACACAAAGACTAGACTCTCCTTCATCTACACTCCATGGGACCTGCTGCCATATTCTACATTGCAGGGATCTCAGGGACAGGGCGCATGTGAGGACTGGGTGACAAGGACAAGTACTGGTATATGTTATCTGGCAGAATGAGAAGTCAAGGCCTTGCTAGATAATAAGCTCCCAGCATGGAGCACAGCATACAGACAGCAACAGCCAAGCTCAAGGAACCAGGCCACCAGGAAGCTGAAGCCACTGGTTACATATGACGGAAGCCGGGCTGAAAACAAACAGCTGTCGGTGCCAGGGAAGCTGAACTCAGTGCCTGACTGTGGGTGGTGTTTTCAATAAGAATTGTTCTTACGCCAGCAAGTCCTGCCTGCCTGGAACGTTGACCCAGAGCAGACTATGGCAAGATGCCTGTCTGGGCACCAGCACCCGCCCAGAATCCAGACACCCTCCACCTCCTGAGCATACTAGAAATAAACAGGAAAGCCTGGGGAGGAAGCCTGGTCCTCCATCAACCCTGCTGCGGGCACCTCAGCAGGCGAGTCTGGATGTCTGTAAACATCTTACTCGCTGTGGTGAAGCTCCCACTTTTAAGCAGTTACTGCTTGCCTCAAAGGGTGCAGACTCTTCAGGGAGTGCCACGTGCGCTCTTGTACTTCATATGCAAAGATGCTACCTACAGCTGCGTGCCCTTAGGAATTGTCTGGTTCTGCAGAGTGAGCCCACACTGTTCCATCGAGGCCCTTTCAGCCAGTTCTAGCCAAAGCCTCAGTCTGTCCAGCAGAAAGATAAAATTAAAGGTGCAAATCTATAGTTATCAAATCAGGTGACAGATGGCCACAGTAATAGACTTTGGCCAGAGTCTAAATCAGCCTTACCAGCTTCGAACACCAGAGAGACAACAGCTGTACATCTGGACTGCTCCCTTCCACATCTACTGAGCTCTAATTTTAATCCAAAACTGCTCCCTGCCCTTGAGCACACTGTGATCTACAAAGAGAATGCAGACATAATCTGGGAGGTCATCCCAGGCCCCCAAGGCTACAGTAGGGACACAGTAAAATGGGGAGCTTGCTGGTGGCCACAGTGAGCTTAGAGCAAGTTCCTGGGTTGAAGGAACTCAAGTAGCAAAGATGATGAAGACAATGGTGTGTGTCAGGAGGGTACAAGCAACTCTCTGTCACTGACACAACTGAAGGCAAGGTCCACACACCCAGGCCTCAGCTGTGCTTCACACATGCAGAAGTGCCAGGACCTACAGAACTGCTCTGGCAGCTCTGCTGGCTAGAGAGCACTCTGGGATCCGCCAGGAGAATTTACAATGGGCTCTTTGGCTATGGCTCCCAAACAGGAAGTTCTGTAACTCTGATCCAACCAACCACAGAATTCAAAATTGGGGGGGCGGGATAAGGGGGAGTTGTTCCTACTGAACAAGTGCAGACCCTTTTTTCTTGTCAATATTCCTAAGCAATAGTATAACAACCATTAGCATAACAACAATTTGCATGCTATTTTACTGTGTGGGCTCTTTTNAGTCATCCTGAGGCTATTTAACACTCACAGGTGAGGTGTGTGAAGCACAGTTACTGCAACACATTGACTAAGGACCTAGAGCATCCTTGGGTTTTGGTAGAAGAAGCTGAATCTGTCCCAGAACCAATTCCCATGGATTGGGGCCACTATACTGAGTTCCAACCACAAGGGACTGGTTCTTTTGGGGATCCTACTGGGACCCCCAACTATACTTTCAAGAACAAGGTACTGACTTGATGACTAGGACTCAACACCTGCTTTACTGCTTTGTGTTATAACATGGCTCCACATCCTTGGATTTGGGGGTTTTTATGCTCAATAACCCACGCAATGAATGCACTTTGATATATACCCTCAACACAGTGTCATCAGAAACCAGCCATAATCAGCTAATAAAGTCATGTCCTTTCCTTTAGGATACAAATGAGTGCTAGAAAATATAGGCCTAATGCCACTCAATGTTGTTTGCAGCAAACTCACACGAGTTTATAGGAAATGCCTCTCCTACGGCTCCAGCAGACATCTTACCAGACACAGCTCATCCCAACGATAAATCTCCCGTCTGACACACAGCTCCTCTGGCTACAAACAGGAAGTGGAATGAGAGCCACAGGCTTATCTATGCCACATTTTCAAATAACTTCATCCTTCCTGAGAGATCCAGTTCATTTTGGTTTCCATGCCTCACAGAATAATCAGTTTATTTTGCAAGCAGAAACTGGTCATCTGCTTGTCATTTCATTTTCTTANAATTTAGTGTTCCCAATCTCCTAGCTTCTCCTCTTAGCTGAAGGTATTCAACAGCTGTACTTCTGGTGGTGGGGCAGGACTGATCTGGAGACTGAACCCAGGGCCCTGTGCAAACCAGGCCAAGTGTTCTACCACTGAGCTAGATCCTCAGCACTCAGAGCCCCTTTCTGTACCTTCCCTTTGTTTAGAATCAGTGCAGTAATATAAAGGCAAGTTTGGGGCTTTCCAGATTCGGGCTGATAATCCCAACATAACTCGGGGCCCTGGGTTCCACTAGAGAAAATTATACTTATTATCTGATCTTAAAACTGAAGTCATACTCCAAAACTCCCTTCCTAACAGGACAGCTTTCCAAGCTCTGCAAATGAAGAGCTAATTACCCCACATAGCTTCTCTCTCACTGTCAACGCACCCATTTCCTATGGCAGAGTTCTTGGGAAAGAAAGGGCAGGCAAGCAAGAGGGAAGATATGAGTATGAAAAACCACAATGACCAACGAGAAGCTCCCACCGGTGTCCTGCTCGGTGCCCCAGCCTTAGCCCCAACACCTACAACTACCCCATCAGAATGACAGTGACAATCCAGGGGGCCTCTGCTGAGAGGGAACTCTTGCTGCTAGGCTGGGGCTGCCTGGTGCATGTCTCTAAGGGTTTGCAAACTTTCCCTAGAAACTACTCAAAACCAAACCCAGGATGGCCACAATCCATGCAACATCCAAATACATCCTGGGCAACTGCTAAGAAAGATGGGCCTTTCTAAACCCTACAGGAGATCCCAGTTAACTGACACCATGCTGTGCTATTCACCACAACTGCAAACAACCCAGAAAAGCCTTGGGCCCAGCAGGATATCACACCCAAGGCTCCCTTGAAATGACAAACACAACCATGTGCTCACTGGTGATGACATAACCTGCCAGCACCTCACGTAAATGATTAGGAAAAGCTGGAGTAAACATCCCATCAGAAAGCCTAACACCCAGAAAACGAAANACAATAAATACTGGCAAGGGTGTGGGGATGGAAGTTGGTGCAGCCACTGTGTAAGTCCGTATGGAGGCTCCTCAGAAAACTAAAAACAGAACTACACTATATGACCCAGTTACACCATTCTTGGTATACATCCAAAGGATATGAAGTGCCATCACAGAGATGCTAACATACCCATGTTTACTCCTGCTATTATTATTCACAACAGCTAAGAAATGGAAACAGCATAGGTGTCCACGACCAGATGAGGAGATAAGAAAATGTGATACATATACATATGGAATTTTATTCTACTGTAAAGAAAAATGAAATTAGTTTGCAGCCAAACTAATGGAATGGAAAATGGTTATGTTAAGAAAAAGGAGCCAGATCTGGAAAGACAAAAATCACAAGTGTNCTCTCATAGGTGATCCCAGACTTCAGTCTATGTGTGAGGGCGTGTAGGTCACCAAAGTAGAAAGTTGTGGGAGCAGAGGGAGGGCTCCTGAGGTAAGGGAACAGAAGAGAAAGGAGGAAGAAGAGACAGGGAGAGGTACGGAACTAACACGTGCCATGGCAGCAAAAGAGGAGTAACTGTGGGTAAGGGCACCGCTAAGGGGCAGGAGGGCAAGGAGGGGAGCAAGGAGGAAAGATGAACACCACCAACATGAAATGCCAGAATGAAACTCTTGCTTTTGTACCCTAACTTTAAAAGCTTAAAAATCCACCAGGGCTTAAAAACCAGATAGAGCAGATGCCCTTGCTGACTGGTCCACAGCTACTCAACGTCAGTGAGGAAAAAACTCTCCAAGTGTAGCCTGCGCATCTGCAACTGCTTTACAAGGTGCGGTGGTGCCAGAGCAGCAGCTAGAAACCCCGCAGACCGCCTCTGCTGCAGGACCAGGGTGTTCCAAGCTTTCCCCAAGCTCTCCGTCTGCAAAAATAGCCCAGCGTCAAGTCCCAAATTAGAGTAACTGTTGCCCGAAGTCCTTGACCAGACTTGGCTCTTGTCCTTGTAAGTACTCTCCCTTCAACTTAGACACAAGTTATCAAAATCTATACTAGAGGTGTATTTTGTGCTCTTTGAACTAAAAATTGTCAATACCATCTTTGCAAGGCATTTATATCTTTATTAAAAAGTGAGGACTTCTACAAAACTATCCTCCAATAAAATACAATAATATAAATTATAATAATTCTTATAAACATTACACTAACATAAAATTACATATACTGTAAAATGTTCTAAACAAAATTATAATAAAACATCAAGATCTGTAGCCATAATGAATATTATGAATATTACTATAAGATACATATTTCTAGCACAAAACATTAATGTACAAACCAATTTATGTGTCTGGAAACCTATAGCCCATCAGGAAGTCGCTGTTCCATAGCTAAACAGGAACAGAGCTGAGCTGCTGCAACCTTCATGCTGTTGCATTTTTGCATTTTTTCTGAGTTGGGCATGGACACGAACCTGGAGTCCATGTCCAGCATATCTACCACTGTGCCACACTCCGAGCCCCGGCCTGTTCACTTAGTTTAAACACATTCCTCCTAACTTTTGAGCGATCACAAAATTCTAAATCAAAGGACAGGAAAAGCTGAATTTTTATCCTGTTGTCAAGGTAATATGATTTTACCTGAAAGTCAACATCCTCACAATTTAAACATAAGTTGAGAAGAAAAAAAAAAACAAACTATTTTCATCTTGCATTTACATTAAAGNAACTCATGCTTTGTGGGAACAGTATAAACTATACCCGTTAACCATCTGGCCAACAAAAAAAATTTTTTTTTTCTGTTCGTAGCCAATGGTCATCACCTAGTTACAGGCAGCAAAGCAGGATATGATATTTAATCCACAATTAATAAAGCTTGAGAGAGGAAACCGTGCCCTGTCTCTTTCACAAACGTGAGGGGGACCCAGGTTGGATAGATGACTTTTAAAAGGTATATATATACTTTACACACACATGTACATGCATGCCAGACAGATAG
This sequence comes from Neotoma lepida, assembly GCA_001675575.1. Classification (NCBI taxonomy): domain Eukaryota; kingdom Metazoa; phylum Chordata; class Mammalia; order Rodentia; family Cricetidae; genus Neotoma; species Neotoma lepida. Next base: position 201,817 of record LZPO01097185.1, on the reverse strand, counting down.
GCGTGCGGGCCCATACACACACACACACACACACACACACACACACACACACACACACACACGAGAGTGGCACGTATGAAGTCTGTAAAGGATTATGGCAAGCCTGGACATGGCTGTTGCAAGCTGGAAAACATATACAACCATCATTTTAAAGGCAAATAACAGCACACNCCGCCTCAGCTCTGCTAAGGCCCCAGCATCCACCAATCAGAGTAATTCTCTGATTACTCTTTCTTTTAGCTACATCTGAAGGCCTATTCCACAAAAGACTGAAAAATACTAAGTATTACAAATCACCCATACCCAAGACAGAAAAAGCAGGAGGTGAGATCTGTAGCATTTGACAAGGTGGCAGAGTGGGTAAAGGCACTTGCAGTCAACCTGATGTTCTGAGTTCAGCTCCTGGGCCCCAGAGGGTAGAAAGAGAAAAGAGATTTCCACTAGTTGTCCTCNGACTTCCACACATGCACAGTAGCAAATGTATGCCTAATAGATGCACACATGCACATACACATAAAAATAAAATTTGGTGCTACTATCTTTAGTTTCACTTTAGGGACCAACATTAAGACATTCTATAATCAGGCACTAGACTGCCTCAGACTCAAGTCCAAATACCCCTCTACTCACCATCTTTGAAATGTCCTACTTCCGTGGGCTTGGTTCTCCCAATTCACCATCAGGAGGAAATACGGGGTGGAATTTTGTGAACAAATGTGCTTGGGATCAGCCTTCCCTGAATATAATTCAGCAAAGGTGCCTAAGTACTATGAAAATCACATGAGCAAGAGCCCTGGCAATGAGGGACGTTGCATGGAGGACCTTACGTGTTTTAAACCCTGGCTATTCACTGGAATCACCTGGGAGCTTTAAAAATNGGCAAAACATTCATACACATAAAAATAATAAAAAATAAAACATGTTGCTGTCATTCTTTGCGAAAGAATCCAGACTCCCACTGGCTGGCTGCAGGGCTGGGAAGGAAGCACACACTGTGACAGAGAGGACGTTCCTGGAATAGGAGCTGAACAGAGTCCCTGGAAGCCACAACATCTAGGATCACTAGGAGGGGGTAAGAGCAGTGGATTCTACCTCACTGGAAAATAATCAGTCATAAGCCCATACAGCTCTTGATAAAAACTGAGTTTACTCTANCTGGAGAGTCTCCGTGAGTAAATGTAAAAACAACGACAGAACAAAGTCCCCACGAGGCAAACCTTGCAATGGCCTCTTCAGCCAACATGAAGTAGGCAGATGATCACAGCAGAAGGGACAAAAATGACAGGAAACAGGATATGAGCACAATCTCCAACCATCTCCCCACAAAGCGCTTATTAGTTACAATGGGAAAATGGCAATTGGCAGTGAAGAAACTTGGCAGTCATCACAATAATCAAGTGTTTAGGGTTGACAAACCCAGGAGTGAATCACAGAGCCACCAGGTACCTCCTACTAGGAGGCATTGAGAAGGACAATGTCACTTTTGTGACATCCTTACCAAAACCAAATAGCAAATCACAAGGGAAANGCCAGAAAGCCCAAATTATAGGCCATCATATAAAATCATCATGAAGATGACACAAATGGTCACAGATGGGGCAGAGTTGGAAGACCAAGCAACTGAACATAAAACTTAAGGCCAAGATAGGTACAGGATAAGAAAGGGGATGTCTGCAGGACAACTAGAATGTCTGAAGGTCTGGTAATCATACTTTATCAATGATGATGTATACCCAAGTTTCTATCATGTTCTCTAATTAATGTTAAAAACTGTTAACAGTGGTCAAGCCAGATGACGGACAAATGGAAGTTTTACCCAATTTTTGCAACTCTAAAATCACTTCAAAATGGAAATTTGTAAATGTTACAAATTTATAAAGTATATGAAGCACAGTTTAGGGCTAGAGATGTACCTCAGTACACAGCCTGGGTTCAGTCCCCAACACTGCATAAAACAATTATGGCAGTGCATGCCTGTAATCCCAGGACTCTNGAAGACAAGAGGATCAGGAGTTCAAGGTCATCCTTGGCTACCCATCAAGATGAAGACCTATGTGAGACCTTTCTCAGAAATAATAAAGGGTGGAGAAAACCATTTATCATGGAAAGATCCTTTTGTGTAAACTTCAATTTTTAAACATCTAATGTTGGTGTGTTGGTGCACACCTACAATCCCAGAACATAGAGCTGGGATACACAGCAAGACCCTGTTTCATGGAGGGGTCAGGGATTTTAGGGTTGGCAGGATAGCTCAATGGGTAAAGGTACCTGCCATTAAGCCTGATGACCAGAGTTCAATCCCTGGACCCCACATGGTAGAAGAAGAGAACTGACTCCTGCAAGCTGTCTTCTGACTCCCCATGTATGCCATAGCACACACACATACATAGACACAAAGTAAATAATTTTTTTAAATTAATATAGGGTTCAAAGAAATAATAGCTATAGTACTACCATTCAAGACATGTAATATCATGTCATCAATTTCAAAAGAGCCTGTGTGGGTGACCATTACTGCTTCTATTCTCCAGGCCATGTAAAGTGGAGTGGGGTAGTTACTATTCTACAAAGCCACAATGTTGGTAGGTGTAGAACACCATTCAAACCCAAGTCTGCTAGGACCCTTCTAAGTTAGTGAGAACAGAACCATGTCCACATTGCAGAACTCTAAGGCTCTTAGCATCATCTGAGATCTGAGTTCTGTGATCCATACCTGCCCATTTAAGAATCTTCCTATCAACAAGTTGGTAACTGTTCCTTTATATTTGTATTACCAGACAATCAATGACAAAATGACAATTATCATAGACCACACTTTAATCTTAAAGATTTAAACAAACTTTTTGTGTTACATAGCATTAGCTCTTATAACTGCATAATAGTTGATCTGTAAGAATGACCTCAGATATGATCTCATTTAGTAGATATTAATTTGAGGTCCTTAGACAGACCCCACAGAACAAACAAAAGAAAACACCAAGAGATATATAACCCACCTGAAACTGAAGGACTCATAGCTTGGAGATCTTTAGGTAAATGACATTGACCAGCAAATTTTATGGCAAAGAGTACAGAGACCCCAAAGATGAAAGGAGTTCTATGGTTAGAAAACTATTTAGATTCACAAACCTGTATTTCAACTCTGTGCTTGTGACTACCACAAAAGCCCTTTCCACACAGGAAGTACTGATCCAAAGAGAAACACTTTAATTGGTAACTTCAGAGATACTCTGCAATGTACCGCATTATAAGACAAAAGAAGACTGAGCAATAACAAAACCAATGGAGGACTCACCAACAAGCGTTCACGACCAGGGTCCAGTGGGATGGCTCAGCAGGGAAGGGTGCTTGCCATGCAAGTCTGAAGACCTGAGCTGGACTCCCACAACTCACAGAAAGGTGGAAGGAGAGTAGACTCCAGAAAGTTCTCTTCTGACCTCTACAGGCTCGCTGTAGCATGGGTAACACTCCCCCCACCACACACACACACACACACACTGACCTCCACAAGCTGTCTGGCTCCTGTAACAAACCTCTTCCTCTCACACACATACATACACAATTAAAACAAAATTTTCGAAGAAAAGAGTTCATCACCAAAGAGCATGTTAAATCCAGCCACAATGAATGATGACACCAACCTCAGCAATTGGTCCACCTTTTAACTGACTGTCTATCTGAGGAATTCCTGTGACCATCTTCTTTTTTAACTATTTATCCTTTTAAAAATAAAATACTTTAAAGATTTTTAAAACAACTAAGGTAATAATTCAGCAAGTTTACAAGTTTTTTATTAAACTTTTAATGTATACTATCTGGGCCAGCAAAGTGGCTCAGTGGGTAAAGACATTTGCCATGCAAACCTGACTACTTGAGTTCAACCCCTGAAACCCAAGTGTAATAGTGTTAACTGTCAAATTAAGAATCTAGAATCATGGGCCCTCATCCAGAGACAGATGGAAGCAGATGAGGAGATTCACGGCCGGTGCCAGGCAGAGCTCCAGGAGTTCAACTGATGGAAGACAGGAGAGATTCTATGAACAAGGGACATGGAGATCATGAAGCCAGCCAAGCTGGTGGAAATGCATGAACTGTGGACCAATA
>LZPO01097185.1:166820-178139 GCA_001675575.1 Neotoma lepida | reverse complement strand
AAGATGTCAACATGAACTAAACTTCACAATAAACAAGCATGGGGGGATGGGCACAGTGATGCTTAGTGATAATTATAGCTCTGGAGAATTAGGCTCAGGAGTGAGGCCAGCCTTGTCCACACAGCAAGTTCCAAGACAGCCAGGGTGTCATAGCAGGACCCTGTATCAAAAACAAATACAGAAACCCCACAAGCATGATATTTTCACAGTCTGTATACCCTCAAGTCTAGCCTAGAAAATCTACAGTTAATAAAAACTTGATAAAATGTAAAATGTACTTGGCAAAATGTAAAATTGAAATCACCAATTTAAGCAAGTCTGCCTGGGGCAAATGGAGGACAAAGCGATCTTCTCCCAGCAAGGTGCAGGCTTTCAGCCCGCCTGTGAGATGTCTGTCTTAACTTAGGAAAGACACCAGGAATAACTCAGAGTGCAGAAGGCTGTCCTCTATTCCTTCCAATCTAGCCTTGTTTTCACTGAGAGGAATTCTGTGGGAACACACAGCATTCAGTGGAGAACAGCAGCAAACGTACAAGCTGCACAGCTGCTTCCCCTGGCTGTGTGCAGGATCCACTCAGTTTCCAAGCATGTGGTAAGAACAAAGTACTGCTCTGCATGGCTCTGTGCACCATCTTGTTTAACTGTCACATCTCAGAGGGCTGGAGGCAGGTCATGCCCCAAGTTACAGAGTACACAGAGGAGAGGGGACACATGAATTTCACACAAGTCATGACAAGNAAATCTGGCACAAAGGAAAAACCTTGGTTTCTTGTTATCTAGTTTCCTATGAGGTTAGATCTCAAACCATAAGGCATTTGCGCACCACAAATTTGAAGGCATAAGATTAAAAACAGGAATCTGTCTCATATTTTAGTGTTAGAACTGAGCAGAGGGGAGCTGGAGAGATGCTCAGCAGTTAAGAGCACTGGCTCTTCTTCAAGAGTTCAATTCCAAGCACCCACATGGCAACTAACAACCATTTGTAACTCAGTTTCAAGAGATCTGAGGTCCTCTTTCTGGCTTCCTCAGGCAACACACATACATGGTGAACAGACATGCATGCATGCAGGCAAAACACCTACACACAAAAAATAAAAAGAAATAAATCTTAAGAGAAGGAGGAAGACAAAGAAAAACAACTGGACAGAGCCACCCAGGAATCAGTGATCCCGGAACATAAACTAAAATGAAATAAAATCATCAAACTGCACCAATGCTACCTCATTTTTATAAAATGTGTGACGGAATTATGACTAAGCAAAACCATTGTACATTAACAGTCTAACCAAACATAGTAAGATAAACACATGCCACAGTGAAACCAAGCTAAAACAAAGGCATGTCACCCATGACAGTCCTTTGAGGGGTTTTCATCAGGTCAAGTGTAATGGGATGGGAGCACATTTAACAAGGTAACCAAGTTTGAGAACAAAGTCTATCATCACCTAACACTGGATAAATTAACATTACAGTTGCCAGATGTCAAAAAATACACATCTGGGAATCTACAGGGCCAGTGAAAAGATGAAAGGGCCGGAACTGAGGTGGAGGAGGCAGAAAGGCAGGACTTTTGGAGGGGAAGCTCCAAAGACTGGTGAGAGAAAAATGTTCACCTGACCCTTCTGTGTGGTTACAGTAATCCATCATGTTTATATTTATTAGAAGGGAAATAATAAGAGGTGCAGAAATGCATGGTATTCTTGCAGAGGATAAATACGGGGAGTGCAGCAACCTATGTGCAGGGGTGGGGGAAAAGGTTGTAAAGCCTGTCAGTCATGGCCAAGCATGTCAGGTAACATGCACATTTACCTAAAAGGATCACTCATTTATCCTCATCTGTATGCATTGGCAAGGCCAACATGACATTAAACTTGGATTCAAACGGATCAACTCTACTACAAATGAGCTGAGTTCCCAGAGGATCTGTGGGTTGCAGTATCACCAGGCAACCCTGAGAACTAGGTATGTGCATGGGCCCTTCATATCGTAGTGCTGTTACCAGCGAACAACTTGCACAGAAGTGAACAACATACTGACCGAAAACCAACTCTCCGTGTGTAGTGCAGACAGTTCTTGGTGACGTGGGTCTGGAAGTGCACCGACCTGCAGATGGCCCCGCACTCGGGGCAGGTGTAGGGAGATTTGTGCTGATGGATTCTCTGGTGTGAAGCATAACTGCACTGGTTAGGAAGCAGCATCTGGCAGACAGTGCAAGTCTTCTAAATAAACCAAAGGGGGAAACACGATTGGTCCTGCTAAGCATGGCTATACGCAAGCACCTTAGTTAAGCTGTACAGTAGTCATGCGTCTCATTTTAAACACCGCTATAAACGACTCTAAAGCCCAAGGGAAGAGCAAACCGGAAGATTACATGTTTAATGGAAATTTTTCACCCTGTAAATAAAAATGATCAGCATTACGGAGGCAGGCTCATGCCAAAGCGTGAGCTAAAGAAAACACCAGCTTTAACTGTTTCCAGTCCTGTCTCTTTTGCATTTTTGTCCAGAGCAAAGGTCCTCTAGCAAACTGTGTTGGCAGATCAACACATTACCCGGTTCACAGGCCCAACAGGAGTTGTAGTTCCCACAATCCAGAACGTGCCTCAGGAAAATAGAAATTCACCCAGATTAATCCAGTTTCTTCTTTGTACTTCCCAGTCACTTCAATTATTTAAATCTTAAATTTAGGAACACAAAAGGGATGGCTTAGGAATTGTTTTTTTGTTTTTTTTTTTTTGTACCTAAGTTGGCCTTCAAATGGATGAACTGGCCATAATATGATTTATAATTAAAATAAAAAAAACCCTCAGGCTCAGATATATAAATTTGGACCTTAAATTGAAATTTGCAGAGCACAAGGAATTTTACAAAGCTTAAAATCTGACTGTATTAAAATAAAGACTGAAACCTTCTTTGAAGAAAAATATTTAATTATCAAAAAAACCCCAAATACTCTATTTTTCATTCCCTTAAATGTACATATAAATATATTTTTAAAACATAGACTACTGTGCTCAAGGCCCTCAGTTCAAAACATAAAAAACTCAGTCAATATAAACTACCATCCTCGAAACAAATCCAACAGAGTATGAGATAAAATCCATATACTTTTCAGACATTTGTGCAAAAACAAGTACCTCTTGCATTCTAAAATAAACCGTCTGTATTAAAGTCAAAGAAAGCTTCAAACTATAGGTTTTTCTGAGATTAAAAACACTCAGATTGACAGCAGTTAAAAATATCTTTAAATCTTCATAGTTATTTCAAATTAAGCCCAAAAATTTAAGTTTAAGTTTTGAAGTGACTTATACTAAGAAAAAAAGAAAACTCACTTGAAATTTATTTCTTGCCAGATGGTGGTGGTGCACGCCTTTAATCCCAACATTCGGGAGGCAGAGGCAGGCAGATCTCTGTGAGTTCGAGGCCATCCTGGTCTACAGAGCAAGTTCCAGGACAGCCAAAGCTACACAGGGAAACCCTGTCTCGAAAAACCAAAAAGGAAGAANGAAAGAAAATTATTTCTTGGTTTTTCTCCTGAAAGGACTAAAATACAAGTTTTATCCCATAAAACGTTTATTGTAATCACAAAATAAGAGCATTACAGGCAGTGTTGATGAGATTATGTCATTAAAAGACCCCACTCCTAGTAACACATCCTTCAAAGGTTAATAACATGCCACAACAATGAAACCAGTCAACAGTCACTAGTTACAGGAGCCTGCTATCATTACATAGTCATTGGCAATCACTCTCTGTGAGCTACAGTCTTCCACCTTCTCCACAAGCCATTATCCCAGGTGAGAATTATGGCGGCATCTTAGTGTGCACTTACTTGGAAAGAAAACTCATACTTTCAATTCTAAAAGAAGTCAAACAACATTATACATATATGTCTACACATACACATATGCACACATTCATAGGTGTATACACACATACTCCTGTATGTATATAGATATAAATATAGATAGAGATATGGATTGGTTTCATTTCACCATGAGCCAAGCAGTGAATTAAGTCCTTTAAATACATTAGGAACTTTATATAGATTTAAATACATCATATCATTTATTTCTCATAATCTATGAAGTCAATAATACCGTCGTTTTACAGAGGTAGAAATAAGACTTAATGACATAAGACGTGTGTTCTACACTCCACTGCTAATGGCAAGAACCAGGATTCAGTTAGGCTGTGGTGGCGGGGCAGTGGGAAGAGAGGGATGGGGTCACATGAACTGAAAAACCACAGAAAANACCAAGTTGAAAAACATGAACAAATAAACCTGAATGTCAAAGATGACTCGGTTATGTTAAGATAAGAAATTAGTTTCTCTTTCCCCATAGCTTCTCCCATATCTAAAACAACGTGATTACACTACTTTTGCAATAGTACAAAGTCAAAAGAAAAGAAAATCTAAAAGAACAAGGGGCATGTGTTGCGTAAAAGCTAAAAACAAAACAAAACAAACCATTATCATCATCAAGAAGTAACAACAAAGGGTTGCTCTTTACAATACATATAAAATGCCCAACTTATTACCGTCATCAACATCACCCTCNTTCCCAACCACGCACAGCCACCAGCTGAGGCTCCCCACCCATGTCACACCCAGAAGTAAAGAAGAAAGCAATAAGGACTCCAGCCTCAAATCAAACGCATCGATCCTGGAACTCTTGAAAAGGGAGATATGGTCACCGATCACGGCGGATGTGCAGGGATCTTACCTTCAGTTTACACAGGTGCACACACCTCTGTGTACACACCCCACACTACTCCTGTGTTTCTCTCTTGGCTTACTGCTGCATGCCTCGCCTCCATTCCATTTTGGTTGTAAGCACTCTCCTCCTCGATGTTTGCATAGCACCCATGTTTCTGAGCTCAGATGACAGTTTCCTTAACTGCGCGGCCCCAGTTTGCATAACTGTCCTTGTTGCAGACAATGGAGATGGGCTTCGTCAGCACCAAGGGGGAGATTCTGCCAGCTCTCTGGGATGCTTTAAATTCATGACAAAATGCACATTGTCTGGGCTTGGAGGGCACACTGAGCACAGGAGAGCATCTGGATTCTTTGTGGTCTGACTTTCCCTTCCTTTTTGTTTAAGTCAAAGAAAGTTCTCCTAATTGGCACAAATTAAGGCTGCTCGGCAACTCAGTAGAAGCAGCAGCCGCCAAACTCAGTAGTGTATGGCTCAGAAAGTGAACAAAACAGAAGAAATGCATGCACATGGATTTATGTCTCTGGACATCAGGCTTAATGCCATCAGAACACCCATAAAGGTTTTGACACTCAGGTGAAGCAGCTAATTTCTTCTCTGGGGCAGTTTCATTTGCTCAGGGAATGATTTTTCAATTAATTTTACTTGTCAATAGTAAAGCAGCACTAGAAGACTAGGAAAAGGGAGCTGAAAAGGTCACAGTCCTTCCTGAGCCCAGCGGGCCAGTGGCCAGCGGCCAGCGGCCTGAAATTGACAGCTGGCATAACATCACAGGCTGGAGGAGGGGGTGGGACCGAATGTCCTGTTAAGAAGCTGGACTGTGGGACTCAGCACCCTCTTTGCATAAGTGAGGAATTACCTGAGCATCAAGGAAAACAATTCTGTGTTTCAATTTGTTCTTTTAGGGAGAAATACAGCCTGAGAAAAGTAAAAGGGGAGGTGAGAGAAGGCAGAGAACACAACCACACAAAGCACCCAGTCCCAGGTGAACCAAATAGATCCAAACACCAGACCACTGCAGCTCAGTGGGGGCCCAGACCTAAGTCAGTTACTGCGCCCTCTAACACAGTTCCATAAACTGCNTCTACAGTAAGACGACGTTTGTAATGGTCATAATAAAGCGTAGCAGTGTTTCTCCTGGCTTTCACATTCTCACACACATTAGAAGAGAAAAGAAAACACTTTACTTGAGATCTCACTTAAATGGGAGTGACACAAAGCATGTGTCACATACTGACGACATGTATCCTTTGTTCCCAGAGCTAGTTAGTTAGCGGTTGTTGGCAAATCCCTTGCCACAGTCAGGACCCCTAGCAAGAGCTGACTAAATAAGGGTATTCACGGGACACTGTGCNGCAGACACACATAAACTACTTACAGGATTACTTTAGAGAACAGATTTGTTAAGAGTTGGTGACACTACCATGTAATCTGAGGCAGGACTGGTTTGAACAAGACAAAATTAGCAGTTTGGGAAGCAGTGGCAAAAAGTCTTCAGCTGAAAACCAGTGGCCCACATCTGTAATCTCTGCATTGGGGCAAGAGGATCATGATGAGTTCAAGACCAGCCTGGGTAACAGCAAGAGCCTGTCTAAAAAATAAAACCCAAAGACTGTGAGTACAGCTCAGCCATGAGGAACCTGCCTAGTGTGCCTCAGGCGTTGGGTTCAGTCTCCAACATGCTGAGGGAAGAGGGTAGAAAAGAGTGGAGACAAGGAAACTTAGTCTTCTGATAATGATGGGGTCGCTGGGATGCTCCACGACTTCTAGAAGCAAGCGCTTGAGAAGTTTATCTAGAAATGAGAACAGGCAGATACTGCTCAAAAGAATTTAAGGTATAGTATACCAGGTTAAAGATTCCCAGAAAGGGGACTGAAGAGATGGCTCAGCAGTTAAGAGCACGCACTGCCCTTGATGAGGACCAGATCCCAGAACCCATATCAGGGGCAGCCCACAACTGACTGCACCTCCAGCTCCAGGGGCCATCTGACCAGGGGGTGCTACATCTGCACACGCACACACACACACATGCACGAACACACAGAATTAAAAATAAAATTACCTTTTCATGCACATACACACAGAGGAATAGAGGCATTCATGTGGAGATCAGAGAACAATTGTGGGGCTGGCACATTTCCCTGCTGAGCCATCTCACCAGCTCCAAAACATAAAATAAAATTTTTAATTGCTCAGAGGGGCTGGCGTGGTGGCTCAACAGTTAAAAAGCACCCATGTCCGCTTACAAGCATTAGTGACTCCAGTTCCAGGGGATCCTATGCTCTCTTCCAACTGCTGTNGGCACCAAGCATGCACGTGGTACACAAACACCATACATACAATGTAATTTTAAGTATTAAAAAGAAAAATGTTAATGCCCAGAAAGTTCTTGAAACTGAAATGAGTAATCAATTTCTAAAAGTGAGGACCAAGCAGATACACCTTCTTCACCTGCTGGACTCNCGAGGCCAATGTAGATACAAGCCCAAGGGTCTACTCTTGGGCTCCTCAGGTCCCCAACTGAAAGTCCTAAGCTTCTGTGTCCTAGGGAAGCAACATAAAGAAGGAGAGACAATAAGCTGACAATGAAGGACTCTTGCCCCAAGTCCCAGCTCTGCTACTAATTAGACATTTGTTCTTTCCAATTGCAAAATAAAAGAGTATACCAAAGAGCCTGTTACGGTCTCTGATTTTACAGCTAATGTGGAACCTATAGAAAAAAAAAAGATGTTTTCACAATTAAGAGCTTACATTACACATTTCCAGCCTGCAATTGACTAAATTTAGCCATCTTTTACTAAGAGGTGAAGTGTGGCATTCCAGTGCATCTCAGCATCAATTATTAAACCTGCAGGTATCAGCTCCTGAACGTTTCAGACAGAAACGCTTCTCTGGCATCTCTACCCACTGCCTTGTTCAAGGTGCCTGAAACAGGTGTTATATATCAGGCAGTGAAAAAGAGCCCCAGACTGTAGGCTGTGAGTGTGTGAATACATAAAGGTGAGTTTATGAGTCTGTGTAAGTGCAGAAAGGAATGTGGGTCTGTGCATGTGGGTGCAAGAGTGTGTCTGAGTGTGACTTGAGCACAAGTGTATATCTCGAGTGCACGTGAGTGCATGAGTAAGTTGTGCAGCCTACCCACAGCTCCATTTTCATTGCACTGCTTGGTTCCAGGCTGCAGTGAAGAGACAAAACCTTCTCCCTCAGGTGCAGAACCCACCCAAGCATATGCTGGGATTCCTGGACCACATCACCTGCTGTATGATAAGATCCCATGACTCAGGCATAGGCATGAGCAGTATAAGGCAAAGAAGCCTACACAAGCTCTGTATGGCAAGCCAGCTATTTCCACAGACTACCAGGGCATGGCTGAACATGGAGCCAACTCCTCACAGAGCTGTTCTGCTGCCCTGGGGTGACACTGCAGGCTTCCTATAGAGCATTCGTAAAACATGGGAAGGACAGCAGAAACAAGCCCAGCAAATGTCAGCAAAGTGACATGGGCACAGTCTCCAAAGGCTTAACACTGTAGGTGGGAGTCAGTGGAGAGAACGGTGGTTAGTCCAGCCACAGCAGTATTCTCAGGAAAAAAGCCTTGCTGGCTTCAGAGAAGCACAGGGAAATGGAAGGTCTGTTCTAAAAATACACGTGAGACAAAAAGTGAGAGAGAAGAGGAAAGCTAAGAAGAAAGGAAACCTGTGGCGAGGGGTGTGGCACCAGAGTAGAGAGACTCCCTAACATGGAGGAGGCTCTGGTTCCATCTCCAGCACTGGGAAGAAAGAGAATAAGGGGAACCAGGGTGAGCTACTCAAAGCGGCTGAGGTTTCAGGAGAAAGGCTGAGGGGCATTCACAGGCCATGAGAGGGAAGAGAGGAAGTTGTCTCTCCTCTGAAAGATGGGGCTGAGGGGGAAGAAACTGCCACTGGGTGGAGAACGGCCAGTCAAAGAGAAAACCCAGATGGAATATACATGACATGAAAGAAGAAGGGGAACTATGTGCCAGGAGGAAGCGGACCAGCATGGGAGGAGAACGGAGCCAAGAAGGGGAAAATAAAAACACAACAGAGAGCCAGGCGTGGTGGTGCACACCTTTAATCCCAGCACTCAGGAGGCAGAGGCAGAGATCCGTGGATCTCTGTGAGTTTGAGGCCAGCCTGGTCTACAGAGTGAGTGACAGGACAGCCAAAACAAAAACCCAAAATGGTGTACATGAAAAAGCCACAGTGAGTTATTTTCTCTGTATNCTAATCAAAAAACAACTAATTAAAAAAGAGTCCCAACAAGAACCTAATCTCACCTATAAGAGCTGTTGGAAAGCCTCAGGTGGAACAGAAGGTGAACACTTTNAGATCTCACATTAAAGAAAGGAGAGAAAGCCTTTAATTGCAGCACTCAACGATGGCTCTCGGTGAATTCAAGGCTACCCTCATCAGCACAGCAAGTTCCAGAATAGCCAGAGATACATAATAGAGGGACCCTGTCTCAAAAAACACAAAAACAAAACCAGGACAAAGAGCAGATGTGCTGGTGCCTGCCTGCAATCTCAGAACTGGAGAGCAAAAGGATCCTGAGTTCAAGGCCAGCCTGGACTACAAAGCAAGCTCTGTTTCAAAGCAAACAAGAAAGAAAAGGAAAAAGGAACAACTTCTGCTTCCAGGAAAATGGAGCCCAAAAACACCCAAGGAAGACTCTGAAGAGAGAGCAAGAAAGCAGTCTGGCCAGGGACCTGTGGTCAAGAACAGGCTGGAAGTGTCCACATTTGTGGATTAGAGCTGAAGAACAAACCCCCACCCAAAGCCTGCTCTCTGGTGTCCAGAGAACATGAAAGCAGTGGCCAGGGGCAGCACAGAAACCTAGGTGAGTACCAAGCCCCCAGGAAATAGTGTGGCTGTCAGGCCATGCCAAATTCCCACCTCCTGAAACTGTCCCAAAGGCCCTGTCCAGATAGCGTCCAAAGAGGGAAGAGGGCAGGAAAATGAGCCCCTTCACCAGCCCAATGAGAATGGAAAGTGTCCAAAGAAATCTCCAGGCCCAGATGGTTTCACTGGAAAACCTACCGAGCGTTTAAAGAGACACTAACTCCAATTCTACTCACTCTCATATGGAACATAGGGGAAGAAGAAACTGAGTTCACTCTGCAAATCTATTAGCAACCTACCCCAAGCCAGACAAGGATGGCAGAGGGCAGGGGGTGGTAAATCTACATGAATATAGATGCAAGAGGACCTCAATAAAGTGATATCACAGTACAGCAAAGGGGTCACACAGTCTGACCAGGTGTATCCACTCCGTGGGGGCNTGGCTATTCCTAGACCTGGGAAATCAGCAGCTGAACCCCTCAAACTCTGAAACCAGTAAGTTCAAGAGAATCACAAGATACACAATAATAAACAACATTCATTTCTCTACATACTATCAATGAATTTGTGCACACCAAAATTAATATTANTTTAAAATAATAACTTTCAGCTGAGGATGTACTTCAAGTACATCTGGAGCTCTGTGTTTCATCCCCAGTACCACAAACAACTGACTGATTGATCAATTGATCAAGCAACCAAAATCTATCAAAACATGAACAGAATTTACATGCTGGAAAGCACAAAGCAATTAAAGCGCTAAATAAATNGGGTGAGGCTGTGTTTGGGGACTAAAAGACTCAGAACACGATGATGCCAATTCTCCCCTCAAACTACTTTATACCTTTAACATATTTCCTATCACAGGGCTGACATGATTTCTTTGTAGATGCAAATGAGGTTACTCCTGCTTCCCATGGAAGGCAAAGAAGCAGAATCACGAAAGAAGCGTCTACTCTATTGATGATATGAGGCATCATGAGCTTCAAGCCTGGGTGCCTGGGGAGAGGGGGGACAGACACACAGATCAGAAGCTGCCCCACAGTATATCTGACAAAGGTGCACACTGTTCCCAGAAGGAGAGACAGCCTTTCAACATGTGATGCTAGAGAAGTAGGTGTGCATGGGCCAAAAACTGACGCGTACAACACAGTCAAGCCCCTACAAAGCTCAAAGCGGATCACAGACACAAATGTGAAACACAGAACTAAAAACCTTTAGGGTGCCTAGCATGGGGCATGGGTTTTTAATTTTTGCATTTTGGGTGTCTATGAATTTGAGATGGTCTACATAGCAAGTTCCAGGACAGGCAGGGCTACCTACAGAGAACCGACCCCAAAAAATAAAAACAAGATATCAGGTGGAGGGCCTGGAGAGAGGGCTTAGTGGTTAAGAGCATTTGTTGNTCTTGCAGTGGACCTAGGTTCAATCCCCAGCACCCACATGGGTACCAGGCATGCATGGGGTACACACACACATGTACACGAAGCACTCCAATATAAAAGAAATAAATGTAAAAAAAAATGTTCAAGTGGTAAGGTGGAGAGCAATAAAGGAAAATACCAGATGTCAACCACATGTTGACGGCATACACATGCACAGACATGTGCATGAACACATGTACAGATGCACATGAGCGCAACACAGTTTTAAAAATTTTTCCTTTTGTTTTTTTCTTTCAAGAAAGGGTTTCTCAGTGTAACAGCCCTAGCTGTCTTAGAACTCACAGAGATCTGCCTGCCT
>LZPO01097185.1:151673-166530 GCA_001675575.1 Neotoma lepida | reverse complement strand
AAAAAAACAGAACTATGGTACAATCATATGCTTACACTACTACAAGCAATAAAACAGAATGGGCTATACAGAGGGTCCCCAACTAGGTGTGATTGGCTCAGAGTATTGATGTGGGAAAGTAATACACCCAGTAAAAGCACACTTGGAATCCTGAATCCTGACCTGACCTTTCCCTGGCACAGGCTACACTCTGTTCAGTGCTGGGCAGTCAGCCATAGAGCCACAGGGTCACAAAGGCAAACAGCTAACACTCCACAGTGTGCTGTGCTTCAAAGCTAGGATATTTGGTCTTGTCTTGGACATCTTCTTATGCTTTCAACTAATAATGGGTTTACTGAGAACATAACTCATCATCCTAAGTCAGAGAGCATCTGTTCTGAAACAGGCAACAACCTAGACACATTTTCCAGGGAGCTGTACTGAGTGAAAAAGGCCAATCCACTTATATACTGCATGGTTTCCTTATTTTAATGTTCGTGAATTGGCAAAATTATAGAAATCCAAACAGGTAGCAGTTGCCAGGGGTTGGGACACAGCAGAGTAGCAGTGGAGGGTAGAATTACTGTGCTGTCTGACCACGCTGATGTCAATGTCTTGACTATGANATTGTTCTATATTTTTGTGGGCTGTTACCATCGGGGAACTGAATGAAGGGTACGCACAAAACTTCTCATATTTCTTACCTGAATCTACAATTATCTCAAAATAATAAAAGAAATAAGACCCTGCCACCAATGAAGCAGTGGCTCCTTCTCCAGGCCCAGCTAACCCAAACTGAAAGGCCATCTGCTGGTTGAGGGCCCCTGAGGTCACTTTCAAACCTTCAGAACCTAACAGAGCCAGCAGGGTCACCCCAGGAATCTACAGGGATGAGTCTTTAAGGAAGACTAACATGCCAAACAGGGGCCCATTTCAGGGGAGCCAAGAGCTGCAATCACAGGCTTTGATGGCACTGGGAACCCGCTCTAGAGAGCATGCTGGGGCATGAAGACAAGGGAGTTTCTACAACTGTAAAGAAATCCTGTTTCTTAATCCACCAATGAGTAACCAAGAGTGTGGAGATTAATGTGAAAATGGAAACCAAAAGTAGGTTTTGAATCCATGGACACAGCAGAGAACAGGAAACTTGCTTGGTAAAGCCTTTGATACGAGAGGTACCCTGGTCCAACCTCCAAAACTTCTAAGAAAAAAAATTTTAAGTACCATTCTCAAAGAGGATACTATTTCAATCGGTAGGTATTTCCTGAATTGAAACTAAAATTCATGTGGCTGTCAAGCTTAAAGATGGATAAAAACTATGATCCCTTCTNGAATACTGCAGCCCTGCCTTCTGCTGCTATGTCAACAATGGTGGAGGGCCACCCAAGCTCCCACTACATTATAGGCTACAGTGCTTTTCCAGGTTCAGAAAAGTCTTAAAGTGGCTCAAACTAGATGCAAGAAGAGCCTTCTTTGCAAAGCTAGTCCAGGCCCCAGCTGCTGACCAGCTGAGCCAGCTGTCTGTGCATCACAGTAGACTGTACCCGAGGTCTTGTGGACCATGGTTGCAAGGAGACAAGGAAGTAAGTGCCATGAGGAGAGTATAANGCAGTGCAGCGCTAAGACACCATCCCTGAAGAGCTAGTTACACAGCCAGCAAAAGCTTACTAAATAAACACCTCTTGGGGGAGCAGGGTGGGTGACCTAGGCAACTGGAGAAAGGGTGTATATGTTTTACTAAATGTACATCTGCCATNACTCATTCATTCCCTTGGANTGCAGGTGATGTATATGATCTGCAGGTTTTACTTGTCCCAACAAAATACAAGAAATGATTACCAAGTAACAGGAGACATTCATCTCTTTTCTGAGAAGAGCCCTCTACTGCTGTTTGACCCTATCCCGAATGTCAATCCTGAAAATTTCTATCTGAGAAAAAAAGCTGTTGTTCTCATGTCCTTCCAGGTCCCGCAGAAATGACCTAACTGACAGAGGCTCCCAACTAAAAACCCACAACCGTGACAGTGTGCAAACTCCGGGCCAGGACCCAGCCCACCACTCCCTGCCCACTGACACACACAGCACACACCACTCAGGAAATGGCTTTGGGGCTTTTATTTTCATGATGAAGAGGAAGACTGCCCTTAGGGGGAATTGGTGACAAATAAGGGGATATGTGCATGGACAGAACCCAACTATCACCACCAGGTCGTGCTCTGAAAGCAATAGCTGGTACGGCAACTCATCCTCTTCCGGAATACATGAAACACCCAAACCTACAAAAATATGGTCAAAATTCATTGTTTCCACTTCAACTAGACAGAAAACACAGAGGAGGGGGGATACAAAACAACAACAAAACAGGTATTATTATCTTTCTCCCCCCAAACTCACAATCCCACAAATAGTTTAAGTNAGCAGTTCACATTGAAAAACTACAGAGACAGTATCAGGCTTCTGACCACAGCACAAGGTTCCTAGTTAACAAAATACTGGGGGAAACAGTATCACCTAACCACTGGCCCTTCGTGACAACGAGTCTGAGATGCCTCAGACAGGAGCTCAACCTAGGCCCCCCTCCCTTTTGAGCCATACAACTTTTCTCACCCAACAACATACATACATATATACATATATATATATGTACCATGTTCTCTCTTCTTGGGAACTATTTCACTCAGCATGTTAGGAATGCTTGTTATGCAAGCTACATATTAGGCAAATGCTGCTTCATGGAGAAAGTAAATGAGAAAGACAATGAGTTGATGCAAATTATAAAATGTATTTCACCAACAGCAGCCTGTNCTTCACCTCAAAAAAGCTGCAAAGACACAAAGGTTTACTGTGCCAGATGGTTTGCAATGTATAGCTAAAACCCACTGCCATGAACAATACTGAACACACTTTGAACCATACTCCCTAAGTAGATGTGCCTTAGAGTAGGTGCCTAGTGGATGTGTTTATAAGTCATTTCAGTGTTATACATACCAGTAACTGTCAAAATTCTAAAACCATGAGTAAAAACCCATACTGTGCCAATGTAGTCCAAAGTAAACACTTAATATGATGGGATGACGCTCTAAATTGACAGTAAATCTTACACTTCCACTATTTATTCCAANGTCTGAACAATTACCTAACATAATTCAACCAGAGCATACCTTTCCTACCTGGCTAAAAGAATCACCCTTGTATTTCAACACTACACCTATACTATGAAAACAATCTTTTACCTTTCCCACACTTACTTGCTTGCACACACACACACACACACACACACATACACACAAACTGTGCTGCCACCCCAAATTCAAGGTATCTGATGGAGCACTCCTGGCTACAGACTCATCACCGAAACACCAAAATTTAAATGATACTCTACTTGTCCACTTGTATCTGCAGCATGCTGGAAATGTGTAGCCAGAGACGTCTCATCCTGGAAGACTTCATTACACTCCAAACATTTGAGACTGTGTCTACAGAGCTTGGAGGGATCTTCATCTAGGGGCATAGCTGGGCTGATGGGTGTGCTTGGGGGTGCAGAAATAACCGCCCCAGTTATGCCAGATTGGACTTTTGCTACAGTGTGTGTGCCAGCTCCCACGGAGCTCTGCAGAGTGGAAGAAGTAGTATTGCTAGACGGAGACACTATCATCTGGTCTGCTGGGACTGGCTTGAGAATTAAGTGGGAGCACTGCATCACCACNCCTTTCTCCTTATGCCCTCGGGCATGGGAAAGGAGGCTGCATTTGTTGTAAAAAACAAGGTTCTTTGTACAATGGTTGCACGTTACTTCGATGCGCACACTACGCCTGTCATAGTGCTGGGTCAGGCTCTTTTCCAGGGCGAAGGAGTCNCCACACTCCAAGCACTTATACCCACGCATCGGTAACGTGATCCCTGCATTGGCAGGAGGACTGAGGTTNGGGATGTAAACAGGGACTGGGTTGACACTGCTCAGCACCTTGTTGAAAGCCTCCACCACAGAACTCTGCAAAGATGACACCACCTGGACTCGAGACACCTTTTTTGGTGGCTGTGAGGCCGCTGCATTGATTATTGCCTGCTTTATTTGTTGCTGAGGTTTGGTTAGCACTTGGCGGAGTTCAGAGGTGGCCTGGGCACCCTGAGGCAGAAGGTTAAGGTTGGCAAGGTGCACAGTCTTTGGCACAAGTTTGGCATTGGCCAGGCTGGATGCTGGCACCACGACGGTTTGCTGCTGGATGGCATTGGCAGCTTTGATGATGGCACTGCTGGCACTCTGAACAGAGGCAGCAGATATGACTGTGGCTTTCACTGTCGTGTTGTTAGCGAGCTTCAGATTGATGACTTGAGACCCTGCCGTCTTGACAGCAGACACAGGAAGGAAAGCAGTAGCCACGGGCTTGATAGTGACCTGTTTGGGGGTCAGCTCTGCAGAGGAAACAGCACTGGTGACCATGGCCGTCTGCAGAGGTGCCCTGGGGGGAGAGGAAAGGACAGCNGCTGATGCTGAAGATGAGAGAAGTGACGTCACAGATGCCATCACAGATGCCGCCTGCTCAGAAGGCTTCTTCCCAGCNTCCAGATCCACTTCTGGCAACACTCTAGTCACTGTTCTCTTGATCTCCCCAGAAGATGTCTTGATGGTCTTGATACGGACTTTGGGGATTGCTGGGGTAGACCCCACAGGAGAGGATGGGGAGCCTTTGCTGCTGTTCTCACTGGATACACTCCTGGGACTATCTGGTGGCTTCAGGGAGGCTTTCTTGGTGCCATCAATGAGATTCTGGGACTCGGGAGACTTGTCAGCAGCTTTGGGACTGTCATTTACTTCCTTTGGTAATGGGGAAGCTTCCCTTGAGTTGGCCACAGGTTCTTTGCAGGAATCGGAAGCAGCCTTTTTAGCACTCAGGGCTGCGATGGCAGCTATGCACGAGGACAGCTTGGAGGACGACTTCGTTTTGGAAGATGTGACAGCAGCAAGGGTGGTGTCCTTCTCAGAGCTCAGCTTCCCATCAAGGACTCTGTTCTCAAGCATCTTCTCAGAATTCTCCTTCAACTTATCCTCTGTTTTTCTGACCTTAAAAGGCTCATAGACACTCAGGGCTATGGAATTTGTTTCTGTCTCTCTCTTGACTTTGTTTTTCTCTGCATGGCCTGATGCAGACACTCCAGTCTTGCTGGTGTTTTCCCCTCCAAGTGACTTTAGCTTGTCATAGTCCTGCTGGGGAGCTGAGCCAGTCAATACATTTGATCTGAAACTGGACTGTGTATCTTCCTTATCGGGAGGGTCATCCACCTCTATTTTCTCATCATCATCAAACTCTTCAGCACTGGAGATAGGGCTGAACTGGCTGAATGCTGGGTCTTTAAGAGTCACCTCTGAGGTAGGTGCGTCTCCTTTTAAGGACTTTGCTCCATCCTTACCATAGCTGTCAAGAGAAGATGCTGTGAGAAACCCGTTATGCAAGCCATTGCCTGTGGAATTGTGGCCGTCTTTTTCAACTCCCTCAGAGGAGTCGATGTTTCGAACATTCTTCACAATCACACTCACGCCAACATCTGAGGATGATGGAGTATGAGAGTCATCGTCCACATGTGCATTCTGCTTAATGTGGCTGTCATGGTCATCATGTCCAGACTCAATCGCTGCTTTGGGGTCGACCATATCTGGTATATCAAATGCTGCCAAGAGGTCATCAAAGTCTGGGGTCTTCATATCCCCCATGGTCATGAATTTGATCAGATGTTCTGTTAAAGGAAGGGAAAAGAATCCCATCAGCAATTAACACTGATAATGAAGTCAGTCTTAGTGTACAGTTCAACTAACACAGTGATGATTACCAAATGTGCACAGCAGCAACTCTACCTTGTGTAACTACAGAAATCTGAGTCAGGGTGACAGCCAGAAAGGAAGTGTAAACTAACACAATCACAGCTGCAAAGGGACGTACTCCAGAGCACAAACAGGATCACCAGCAGGGCTCAGCAGAGTACCCCTGACATAGCACAGAAAATCCATTTAGTATAACACCCAAAAAAGCCATTTATCACCAGATCCATCACAGCTTTCATAAAAAGCTACCTCTCCAAATATTTTCATCTTGATAACATTTAACTCTACTAGCAGCACAATTTGATAATCTCAGTCACCATCAGCTTTGGGATGCTACACAAACCAAAGATTACAATAGAAACAACTANAGATTTCAAAATTCATCCACAGAAGAATGAAATGTCACATAAACCTACCACAGGTGTTCACTAAGTTCATCTGGGATNTTCTTCCTCTCAATCTCTAAGGAAGTAATCCCATCCATTTTTAATTCTAGCCTCCCCTACTGTATTGGAAAAGAAACATTCTGGGGTAGGACAGGGAGTTTTAGGGGGGAAAAGGCAAGTTAAGTCATTACAGAGATGTAGTGCTGGAGTCTTTCTTTAGGGAACACATTGGCAGAGGAAAGAGTGGGGGCAGAGGAGGCCCCTCATCTCTGAACTTGGACAGTTCCACCTTGGGGCTCTGTTATTTTGTGGTATATCCACTGTGTATACACTTGTCCTGTCATCTGTCATCTTGAGGACAGGGAATGTGTCACTCATCTTTACATCACAAATGCTAAAGAATGAACAAGCCGTACACCAAGGGCCAGAGATAAGATTTGTAACAGAATGTGTGGGCTCAGCTCTGCCACTTGCTGGCTCTGGACCCCAGGAAGTAACAGATTCTTTGGATTTGGCCCTTCCTTCAGAAATAAGGGCAAGCAGCCAAGAAGAGAAAGAAAACAGAAAGGAGAAAGGGGAAGCAGGAAAAATAAAGGAGTCAAGAGGGAACAGGGCTGAGGCTGATTTGGGAACCCTGAAATGGGCAATCGGCCTAGAGGACTTGTAGGTGTATGCCCCTGGACTCTGCACTCTTCAGTATTCACGAAGAGTTATTCCTCTTTATTCCAAAAGAGTATTCCTCTTTTCAATCTGCCCTACTGCTCTCTGAGACGCTGTCTTCCACATTTTATTCAAGTATTTAACTGTTTTCTTATACAATCTATAAAAGGTCATGCACGCCTGCTGAGATGCGCGTTCTCATCAT
This sequence comes from Neotoma lepida, assembly GCA_001675575.1. Classification (NCBI taxonomy): domain Eukaryota; kingdom Metazoa; phylum Chordata; class Mammalia; order Rodentia; family Cricetidae; genus Neotoma; species Neotoma lepida. The sequence goes on along the minus strand of LZPO01097185.1, from coordinate 159,482 downwards.
ATTACCACTCCAGGGACAGATCTAAATGCGACTAAGACTATGGGGAAGAAGAGTTCCTGTGTTGAAGAAGAGTCAAATACAAGTTCAACAGGTGCAGAAGCATAAACCATCCCANTTACACACACAGCTGGGAAAGGTGCAGGGACTTTTCTCCTGGTGATCTCCTTACCTTGAGGCAAACTATATATATTATTGAGGTCACTATATTTTTACTGGTGGACCAAACAAAGGATGACATATCCCCAGCATCACACTATCTCCAACACAAAGGCTGTACCCAAGAAACAGAACACAAACACTCTGAGAGTGAGCCTGACATTAAATGTCTCTGAGCAGTCACCNACGGGAGCAAAGCCTGTAGATGTAATTTCCTTTTTCTAAAAGGCACCNAGCATTCAAACTGCAAAATGGAGGGCATGGAAATCAATCTGCTGGCTATTACAGCCAGTATAAAAATCCATCCACCTGAGAACAGACCCTGGATGCACCACCTCTACCCCCAAGCATCACACTGCTGCTGCGAACTCAACACCCACAATAAAGCTGCACTAGCCAGGTGGCTTCATGTTTCAGGTCCCCATTTTTTGAAAGCTCAGTACATGGAATCAGGCTGGGGTTCGGTGGTAGCATGCTAGGGTGGATACTCACTCAGTACCATTAAAAAAAAAAATCAGGGGGCCCAGAATCACGAACCCCGCCTTTCACCCAGCACCATAGTTGAAAGGCAGATCTTTAAAAGATACAAAAGCTGGGACTCAGGTTGTAGTCACCCCCGGTGGTAGTTAGGTCCTAAGTATCTCTGGGCTTTCTTCACAGGAACATGAGATTTGTGTCTCACCCTTTTTTTAGGATGATGTAATCAAAAGACATCACAGTTGCACACTGTCCATCAGAGGGCTATCGGTTCAGAAACAACAACAGCAGGAGACAGACAATTCAATTACTCACTGGGTGACAGTCCCAGGACAGAAAATGACAAGAAACGACAAAAGGTCGCCATGAGAAACCAAAGTTGAGCGACTGGCAGGTGCTGAGAAGCTCTGTGGCGGGTGTTCTTAGGCATCTTTTTAAGAATCAAATTTGTCCATCATCACCTTCTCCTGTTATACCTAAGGGACCTGCCTCACACACTCCACAGGACTCGATCTAATCATTGATAGCTCCCACATGCCCCATGCTTTCCTGCACACTAAACTCAAGCACAGCTAAAGTCTGACAGCCTCAGAAAGNACTGTGTCCGTCTGTAACAGACATCCCTCAGGACAAGAAGGTCCTGTCTGACTGGAACCAGCCACACCCAGCTTCCTAACCCCTNCTCTCCCCACATATAGTTCACCCTCTTCTCTTGGGAACAGTAAAAGAAGACAAGGAGAAAGCGTTGGGCAATTTGCAGATTTAAAGCTTAGTTACCAATGGCTCACCTTCAGAGGCCTGCCGCTAAGCTAAAAAGGCAAAGCAAGGACAATGGCCAGTACATCCCCACCTGAAACCTGAGACCCCTGTGGCAGGCAGGCTCACCTCTCTGGGTTGTATAATTAATGTAATAAACACCACTCTGTAACTTCACACCTCTTGTTTGGTTGACAGAAATGTTTTCATACCCACAATCACTCATCCCATCACCCGAAACCCACCTTGATTCTGGAAGGCAAAAGCAAATGACCTACCTGCTTAGAGGGGAAACTGCTTGTTACTCTGAATACAAAGAGGATGCCTCCATCTTGGCTTCCTTCACTTCCCACCCGCCTAAGCATTACCACCTTAAAAAATAATTCTTTTGCTTAAAATCATTTTGAAAACAAATCTCAGCCCTTTTAACTTTTATTACATTTATTTACATGTGTATGCATATGGGTGAGTTCCTTTTTAAGGAAGATAATGTGTCTTCCTTAAAAGGACCAATGATCAAGGCTGGACCTGGTAGCGCATTCCTTTAATCCCAGCCGGAGGCAGAGGCAGGAGGGTCTCTCTGAGTTGGAGGCCAGCCAGAGTTTCACAGTAAAACCCTGTCTCAAAAAAGCAAAAAAAAACCCAAACAAACAAACAAAAAAGACCAATGGTCATTTATAAATACCATAATGTACTAATAGCATAATGTACTTAATATATAATGCCAGGAGAAAATGGTGGACTGGTTTACATTGAAAAGAAAGAATTTAAAGACTGTCCAGTGACCACTCTACTTCCTCCTGTGACACAGAAAACCTGTTTCCTTTCTTACTAAAGCCTTTGGAATTACAGGAAAATCTTCCAAAGAGTTACCAAGTCAAAAGAAAAACTTCAAAAAAACCTATTTAGCCCTTAATCATACTTCTTACACTTTACAATAAAAAGCTGTTCAATAAAAATAAAAATAAAAAAAAACTTTCATCTGCAATAAAAGTTGCTTTGCAATTTCAACTAGAAAGTGTTCGTGGAGCACGATGGTACCTGCTTATAATCCCACCACTGTGTCACTAAAGGCAGGAGAGTCAGTGAGATCAGGCCAGCCTAGCACCAGAGACCCAGGCTCAAAACAAACAGCGATTCACTCACTCCCTTAATCTCAGAACTTGAGAAGCAGAAACAAGTGGATCTCTGTGAGCTCCAGGCCACCAGGGTTACATAGTGAGACCCTATCTCAAAAATAAATAAATAAATCAAAGAGAGGAAGGAAAGAAGCAAAAAGAAAGGGGTGAGGGGCAGGCCAAAGCGAGAGAAAGTCAAGGCTAAAGGTTCGGGACATCCCACCACTAAACCGAAATCATACTAGTCCCATGAGNAAAGATGCAGGCCCAGATCCAGCCACAGTTCTACCTTGATATAAACATGAAAGGGGCTAGAGAAGGGACTCAGTGGATAAAGGTACTGGCTACCAAGCCTGACCACCCACAGTTCAGTCCTGGAGCCAGCATGGCACGAGAAGAGAATCAGCACCTACAGGTTGTCCTCTGACCCCCCACGAGTGCTCCCACAAACAAAATAAATGAAATATAAAATAAACATGAAAGTTAGCCTGACCAGAGGAGACATGTCAGATTCCCACATAACAAAAAGACTGACATTCCCCTTAATGAAAATCAGTGACTGCTCTAAACCATAACTGTGGTGTTTAAAGAGAGAAAAGTTGACGTACTTGTCCATGGCGTTCTGCAAATACCCACAAAACGACTGTGATCACACAGGGCATTACTCTCCTGCTGCTGTTTCCTAGCACTGTGTGGTCGTGATGTTTCTTTATTCCACTGAATTTTCAAAGCAACTAAATTAGACTAACGGACCTAACACATGACTTTATCATTCTCCTTCTGATATAAAACGTTCGTAACAGCACATGCTTATATTATGCAAGGTTTCAAATTTACCTAATTCCTCCCCAAACTGAACAGTGTGCCCACATTCTCTACACCCTTCCCTGCTTCCCCTCCACCATGAGGAGAACTTCAGCTCTGCTTCCACCACCGAGCTCTTTTCACTTGAGGATTTGCAGAGATAACCACATGGCATGTCTTCAACCAAAAAATGAAAGAAATCACATCTTTTATTCCAACCAATCTCTTGCTTCTATTTGACTTCAATCTCTAATTCCATCTCCAACACCAGGTCGGTGCAGTCTGCTTCTCCCGTCACCTGTTTTGGTCACAAATCAGTTGATACCAATTGCCCAGGCAGTGTGCTTTTTTCCTTAGTTACAATATTCCTGATTTAAACCTGACAGACATGATCTTCAAATCACTCTGNNAACACACACAAGGGCCTGCTCACTAAAGCCATTGATCATAACCTTGGGAAATGCAGGCACACACCCATCATCCTAAGTTCTTCCCTGCAGTTACCTACACTTTCCCCTCAAGGCTCTACAAACAAGCCCTGCCTTACCCGTTCAGGAACAGCAAGGAAATGCCTTCCACAGAAGGAGAGGCCCAGACAAACCTTAGCCCACCCCAGAGGTCACCAATGCTGGGCCCACTTGCCCTCNCGATCTCTCTAACAGGGCTCTCCCCTCCTCCACTGGAAGCACAGGCAAGNGAGGCCTCCTGTGCTTTTTTCCAGCTGCCGGGTGAAGATCCAGNGAAAGGAAGGCCAAATCCCTTCTGCTTCCTTATTAACACATCCTGACACAGAATAAAGACTGTTTCTAATCTCTCCCTTTTCCGGACTCCACCCCCACTCTTCCTACTGTTAACTCAAATAAGTCACTAGGCAAGAACTCTCCCCAGGCACTTCCTGCCTCTAGTCAAATGTCAAAGGGTGTCTGTCTGTCCCTTCATGCTTGGTTTTTTGNCAGTCCTCCAGTGAACCTTGTCCCTTCTCTTTCTATCACCAGACCTGTTGGCAAAGAGAGCTCCCAGCCTTACCTGACAACTCAGGATTTGTCCCCCTTGTCCCCTGTGTCCTTGCTGTCTCTATGGCTCAGCCTCAACACAGGTAAATCCTACAACCTCCCAGTCCTTGGCAATCCACTCTCCAGAAAACCCAGTGTAAGAGAATCTGGGGAAGGAGGGAATGACAAAAAGTGTGTTATATTCCAGACTCAACAATGGAAACACGCTTCTAGACATCTGTCAGATCTAAGTACTGAACAGTACACAGTGTATACCCCAAAAATTCAAAAAAAAAATAAATAAATAAAGATCAAACCAGGTGTGGTGGCACACACCTTTAATAGCAGCAGCACTCGGGAGGCAGGCAGACCTCTGTGAGTTCGAGGCCAGCCTGGTCTACAGAGTGAGTTCCAGGACAGTCAGGGCTACACAGAGAAATCCTGTCTCAGAAAACAAACAAAAATCAATCAAGAATGAGTAGGAGAGAGAACACTGGCTGTATCACAAATGACTAGTATGACCATAGTAGAGTGATCTCAGTCACCTGGAAAACCAAACCCTAACTGTACACTAGGAGGCTACATAGGGGACCCAGTATAGATGCTGTCTTCTGGTTGGTGGAAAAACTAGTGAAATTTGAATAAAGCCTGGAGTATAGCTAGCAGGACTATACAATGGCATTCTTCTGCTGTTACTAAGTGTATTATAATTAATACAAGACACTTTAGGGAAAACCGAGTAAAGGATACAATGGAAACTTTTTTTTTTTCTTTTTGGTTTTTCAAGGCAAGGTTTTTCTTTAACAGTCCTGGCTGTCCTGGAACTTGCTCTGAACTCAGAGATCTGCCTACTTCTCCATGCACCACCCCTACCCGGCTGGAAACTCTAATTTTACAACTTTTCTATCAGTAAAAATTATTCTAAAATTAAAAACCAAAAGTCCCAGCCGGGAGGTAGTGGCACACGCCTTTAATCCCAGCACTCGGGAGGCAGAGGCAGGCGGATCTCTGAGTTCGAGGCCAGCATGAGCTACCGAGTGAGTTCTAGGAAAGGCGCCAAAGCTACACTGAGAAACCCTGTCTCAAAAACCAAAAAAAATAAAAGTCCCAGCTTGCAAAGATCTGAAGCATGATTGCAAACTCTGGGCCAGTCTGGGCTACAACAAACCCTAGCTCAAACAGAAACCTCTAGGCTGTGTGATCTGGCTGCACTACATACTATAACCAGCTGGTGACTAGGGTGGTTCCCTAACACCTTCCTGAATGTCCCTGGGTTCAGCAGACTTTGGATCTCTGTGATGAAGACAGGAAAGATTTAATTCTGCACACAGTGTGTTTTAGTCCACGGTCTTGGACTCCATTCACTCTGGGTCCATGGTGGCAGAAGCATGTGGAAGAGACTACTTTCCTCGTGGTACCTAGGAGGCAGAGGAAGGATGGATGCTGCCACTAGTGGGCTCTCCCCTTCCTCCTCAAGATGCTGCTGCCTATTTAATCTTCTCTAGAAACTCCCCCAGAGACATAGCCAGAGGTTGCTAAGCACTTCTCAACCCCAGTCACACTGACCATCAAAATAGCAACACAACCCTCTTCTCGACAGGTACAACCAAAGTGCATTCTGTCACTGAACACAGGCTGTACCTTCCTAATCTGAAAACTCAAACTCTGAATGCTCTCAACCCCAAAGCGTTTCAAGCATCATCCATACATTGAAAGTTCTTTTGGAGCTCTGTGATTTGGGGATTTTAAGATTAGAAATATAACAGCTTAGATTGCAAGTGTTGGAGGGGTCTTCCTCACCTGGTAGGAGAAACTTTAGGATATGCTGAAAGATTCACCCCCTGCTGGGGCACTCTTCAGAGGTGCTGGAAATCTCAGGAGGGTACTAGCTGGAGGAACTAGGTCATGGGGGTGTGCCCTTGAGAGGACATGACAGCCTCTTTGTCCAATTCCTAGTCATAACGGTAACCCCACTGTGCTTTCCCCAATGCCTCGTGCTGTGAAGCTCCTCCTCCTCACAGGTGGGAAGTAATAGTGCCATGNACAGAAAAACCTCTTAAACCACAAGCCAAAAACAAGCCTTGTTCCTATTCTGTGGGTTTCTCAGGTATTTCATCAAGNAGTACGNAGCTGACTAACCTGGGTGTTCAAACCAGCAAAGTTCATGTGGGCATTACAGAACCCAAGCACTTCAGAGTTTGAAACACGNCTGATGTCAAATACTTGAGATAGTGATATCCAATTTACATCACAGAGCTACTGCAAAAAATACAGCAAGTGCCTCACAGATAGAAAAAGCTGGAGTAAAGCANTGCCTAACATGGGGGTGGGAGGGGGGAGCTAGTGTGATCTCCAATACCACTCATAGATAAACACAATGTGTGCGTGTGTTCTCTGTCTTGTTCTTACTGCTCCTGATCTTCCTGGCTGCTTGGAGCCTTTCTGTAGAATTCTATCTTCCAGGAACTCTTTCCTCTTGGAGCTTCGCACTACTGCCAGGGGGGCTGCTTAGTTCTTCCTAACTTCCTGGAAACTTGCTCTTCTCCCACTTCAAGGGTCTTCTGTTCAGTCTCTTAGCTACCTCTCTCCAGTTCAAAGGCAACCTCAGCACACTGCACGTCACAACAATCTCATAGGCTCTCACACCTTTCTGTGGTCAGCCCTAGTTCTAACCAAGAGCCATCCATCAATGGCTAGTTTGACATTACACCACGCTCTCTCACTTACATAAGCAGCTCCTCCCTTCAAGCCCTACTTGTGCCTTGCCAGTGACATTTACCTTCTCTAGGAGACATCTGAACCCTCGAGCAGGCTTTTGGGNACTAGCATGGCTCTGCTTCTGAAGGGTGTTTCGAGGCTTTCACAAAGACACAGGGATCTACAAGAGCAATGCTAAATNTCTCTGAGTTCATCAGCTTTCATTTACAGCCTCTATTATGCTACTGAACGTTATGAANCTCCCTGAGAGGAATGCCAACAACTCCCTAATTTGGGTTGGACTCTCAGCCATCTATCCAGACTCATAAACACAAATGCCAAAATGACTTCACAAAAGGCTACAAAAATGTTTGCTGCTGCCAGTGTACATCAGCTATTTTCAGTGCACCTTCAACCCCAACTTACAAATACTGATTAGCTAGTGCCGAAGGCCACAGAGGACGCCTTATATTTCAATTTCNGTATCGTTATTTCTTTAAACTTGGGCTGGTGAGATGGCTCAGTAGGTAAAGGCATTCACCCTGCAAGCCTGAGGGCCTGAATTCAATGCCCAGACCCTACATGGTGGAAAGAGAGAACCAAATTCTGCAAATCGTCCTTGGATTCCACACCCTACAATGTGCCCACACATAAAAACAAAAAATGAATANATAAATATAATTCTTGTAAAAGTTAAAACTTCATCCTTTACTAGATATAAACCAAAGGACAATCACTCTGCAACCCACAGATCCAGGGAGGCTACCTAGCAGGAAGGACCCTAGGATGACTGTAGCATAAAATAAGTT
>LZPO01097185.1:113566-129214 GCA_001675575.1 Neotoma lepida | reverse complement strand
AGAGGTAATGCTTAAATAATGATTCTCTTTGGGAGCTGGTTTTAGGGAACAGGGGTAAATTCCATATTTAAAGTGAGATGGAAGTGCTGTCTACCCATTTTTCTAACAATTTCATGCTTTTCCCTTTAGGAACATCTAGACAACCTCATGAACAAGCAAGTGACCACATCTTCAAATACTAAAGAGTAATGGGGCTGGAGAGATGGCTCAGTGGTTAAGAATGCATACTGCTTTTGCAGTGAACCCAAGTTCNATTCCCATACCCATGTCAGACAGCTCACAACCACCCAAAACTCCAGCTCCAGGGATCTGATGCCTCTGGCCTCCAAGGGCAGCTGCACTCAGGTGCACAGACACATGCATATAATTAAAAACAACAAAAACAAATCTTAAAAAAATAAGTTCAGTAATAAATATTCAGTTTTTCTAAAAGGATTTTGCCTGCAGTTCAATGCCACAGAAATGATTACTTAAAACCCCATGAGGCTGGAGATGGTAGTATACGTACGTCTTTAATCCAGCACTCAAGGCAGAGGCAGGCAGATCTTTTTAAATTCAAGACCAGCCAGGTCTACATAATGAGTTCCAGACCAGCCAGGGATACATAGTGAGATCCTGTCTCCAAAAACTAAAATAAAATAAAACCCTCATTTGGCCAGCTAAGTACTGCCAAAAACAAGATATCTTGTCGTAAGACTCTAATGTGCATGGTGAAGGTTGACGGTGAGGAAAGCTAACAAACAGAGCATAGTGTCCCTTTGGGGTTACTCACAGTGCTGAGGATTAGACCAGGGCCTTGCACATGGTTTGCAGGCACTGTACCACTGAGCTACACCCAGTCTTGTGGGATCATCCTTTAAGATTTCACTCCTGANCTCAGAAACAGTGTTGCAGTCTCATAATCCAAGCCCTTGGATGCTAAGGCGGGAGGATCCGGAAGTTTGAGACTGGCCTAGGCTACAATTGCAAGGCCCTGTCTCAAGGATTAAAAAAAAAATCCACAAATGTAAAACAGAGATAAGAATACCTAACTCTATGTGTGTTTTATTATGTGTGTTTAGAGGCGTNGGGTTGAATCTGGGAGGAGTGGGGTAAATATAATCAAAATATATTGTAGGACGTTCTCAAAGAATTAGTAAAAGAGTATTCTCTTTCTAAAGAGAGTTTTTGTAAGAGTTANCTGAAACCAAGCAAGTGGGTTCTGGAGAGATGGCTCAGTGGTTAAGAGCACTGGCTGCTCTTGCACAGGACTCAGGCTCAGTTCCCCGCACTGACATGGCAGCTCACAACCATCTGTCACTCCAGTTCCAGGCAATCTGACACTCTCTTCTGGCCTGTCTGCACACCCCACTGTGCACTTACATGCAGGCAAAGAGCCATACTCATAAAATAAATCTAAACAACTGCAACAAAAGAAACCAAGTAAGTGTTCACTACAGTACCCAGAACACAGCCCTGTCTAAACTGAGTTACTGCAAGTTCAATGGCCAGGCTGGGTGACCCACAACTAGGCAGTTAGACCTCACTGGAAAACAAAGACCGAAAAAGACAAAAGACCAGTTTGAGGATTCTAGCAGAGAGAGTCCCAGAACAAACTAAGCCACAATGCTGGTGCTCCCAACAGTCAATATGAACGCAGATGCTACCAGAAGTCCAACAATCCGGGGGTAACAAAGAGTGTCCTTAAGCCCCCTTAACAAATAGGCACCTTGGTAAGATCTTCTGAGAAGCAAAACAGAGGAAGACTTTTCCTACCTTCAATGACCTGAAATTGGAGCACAGTGTAACCAAAGACACTACAGCTCAATTTGAAACTCCAGCTGGAGTCAAGGATATCCTAATGCTCAGGATTAGAGAAACAATTTTAATTCTGGCCTGCCTCAATAAAAACCATGGAAGGCCAATCATTACTACGTCAAGTGAAGGACTAAGTATTTGTCATTTCCCCAAACTAACACTGCCCAGACCATCAGACATGGGTTTTACCACATACTGTAAGTGCCTATGAGAATTCCAAGCATGCATACATACANATGACTATATAAGAAGGGCTTACAATGTACATTGATGTGCCTATGCAAGACCCTAAACAGAGGTTCACACATTTCCTCCAGTGATTCACATCTCCTACCTCCAGCATCTGAGGAGATGAGCCACGTGCTTGTGGAGCAAACACCGCAGGTTAAATGCTTCCTACACAGTTATTATTATTATTATTATTTACTTACTTATTGTGTATGTGGCGGGCACATACGAAGGCAGGAGAACAACTTGAGAGAGTCAGTCCTCTCCTTCCACCAGGGACTGAACTCAAATAGGCAGTGTGGGGGCAAGTGCCTTTACCCTCAGAGCTACCGTACCTGCCCTGCTGTACTGTGGAGTAAGAGACCACAGACTCCTTTGGTTTTAGTTTCTGTAGTTGTGGTTTTGTTTTTGGGAGTCTCACACTCTAGTCCAGGATGGCCTGGAACTCTCTATAGCCCACACTGGCCTCAAACACCTGCTGTTCTCACTCACTCTTTAGACTGCCGTGACTTACAGGCATTGAGCCATCACCCAGCTTCATCTAGACTCAGGTTCCAAACTGAAGAGCTCAGGCACCTCAGCTCCTGAGCAAAGGTGAAGAGTGGAGCTGTGATCAGAACAGNTGGTCTCATCCATGATGCTGCTGAGCCTCAATTCCTTAAGCATGCAACATAAAGACACCCATCCCTCGGAGATGCTGAGCACCCAACAACTCAAGAAGTCAAGTGGCTCCAACAGGTTTTCTTCCCAACATGACGTAGTCACCTCTTGATTTTCATCATTTCTTTGTTTTGTTTTGTTTTCAAGGCAGGATTTCTATGTGTAACTGAGCCCTGGCTGTCCTGGAACTCACTCTGTAGACCAGGCTGGCATCGAACTCACAGAGATCTGCCTGCCTCTGCCTCCCGAGTGCTGGGATTAAAAGCACGAGCCACCATACTTGGCATTTTTCATCATTTCTTAGCAAAACCTTTCCCTCAGGCAACAGCTGTGCCCAGTAACTGCTGCACACATTTTCTTCCTGTGGCAGGCGGACTGTGTCCCTATCATTTCTCTCTCCATCACCCTTCCCTTTTTGTCAAACTCCATCCCTTACCTTCTTTACAATTCCACCAAAATTTATCTTTTTTAGAACGCTTTGTTCCTTTGCATTCTTCACTCTAGAACCAAGAGAACATTTCAGAAAAGTTTCACAAATGAAAAAAATTCAATTTTGTCATTGGGAAGGTTTTTTTGGGTTTCATTTGTTTTGAGACAGACTCTCACTATGTAGCCTTGGCTAGCTTGGAGCTCACTATGTAGACCAGGCTGGCCTGGAATTCAATTCAAGAGATCCACCTGCCTCTGCCTCCCAAGTGCTGGGATTAAAGGTGTGTGCCACCATGCCCCACAGGAAGCTATAAAAGCCATGCTGAAGTCAGAGCTATCACGCAACAGCTCCACGCTAGAGGGCAGAACTGACTTAGTGAACCGAGAAAATCTTCTCCTCTCACTATAAACTCCAGCAGCCTGCCACAATGTCACTCCCACACATTAGTAAGAGGACCTTCTAGGAGGCCAGTGAGATGGCTCAGTGAACCCAAAAAACTAGAACCCATGCCACAAAGTTGTCTTCTGATCTTCACATGCCTGCTGTGGAACACACAGCCCTACATACCTCCCCAGACCCCCCCACTCCATCTCAACACACACACACACACACACACACACACACAATTTTTTTTTCTGTATACAAGTGTTTTGCGTGAATGTATGTCTGTACACCACATGTGTGCCTAGTACCCAGAGAGGCCAGAAGAGTGTCAGATGCCCTGGATCTGGACTTACAGATAGTTGTGAGATACCATGTGGGTGCTGGGAATTGAANCTGGGTCCTCTGGAAGAACAAGCAGTCAGTACTCTTAACCACTGAGCCATCTATCCAACCCCATAAATAAAAAATATTTTAAAAGAGCACGTGGCGGCTGAACAGATGGCTCAGTGGTCAAAGTGCCTATTGTTCTTCCAGAGGACCAGAGTTCTGCCGCCAATGCCCATGTTACATTACAGGTTCTAACTGCAGTTCCAATGTCCTCTTCTGGCCTCTACAGGGACCACGTTGCATGTGCACAAACCCACAGAGATACACATACACATAAAANTTTTAAAAAGACTAAAANTGGAACACTTTCTTCCCCATCTTGTCAACTTTAATGAACACATGTCGCTCGTTTCTCATCACTGGACTCATTCACATAATTGTTTAGCCAGTGTCTAAACAAAGGCAACTTCTGGCTCTTGCGTATTCTCTAGAAAGCACTGAATCTTAAACGCAGCAGGGATAGATAACTAAGACAAGAGAAGGCCAACTACAAAAGAGCATCAGGAAAAGGGAAGCGGTCAGTGGAAGGGAGGAGGGCAAGTGAGAGCACGCGAACACAGAGCAGTGCCGTCACGTCTCCCACCACAGCAGTCCTGGAGGACGGGAGGAAGTCTCACAGGTCCACTGAAAACTNNAAGTCATTTAAGGCAGGCAGTAGCCCTACCCTCCCAGACACATCTGACAGAGNCAGCTGGATGCTTGGTCTTGACAAGCAGGAGAACTGAATGAGTACAGGTGATGCCCACTTGTATTTTAAATGAGGACATAGAACCAGGCCTGACAGCAGACAGCCATAATTCTGGCATCCAGAAAGCTAAGGCAGGAGGACTCTCACAGGTTCATGGCCAGCCTAAGTTATATGGTGANTACCAGGCCAGGCAGGGCTACATAGCAAGACTTACCTCAAAAATAAATAAACAAACAAATGAGGTCATGGAAACAGGGCTGAGCAACAGCCATCTTTGGCCATGTGTATTAGGAAGAAGAAAACTTAGTTCTATCAGGATGGTAGGTGACTTCCTGGGCTCACCTCTGCCTCTACTTTATAAGGAGCTCCCTTTCACTGTTACCTCAATAGTTGTATCTTTGTCATGTGACCCCCAGGCCACACAAACAGCAAACCATCAGGTCTTTCAATGTCTTCCACCATGAAGCACCCCTACAAGAAACTGCTGCTGCTCCCTGTCCACATGCCCACTTCCGCCACACCAGTATCCTGTCACCATCCATACGGAGGCTGTAGTCCCTGATATGGTCCTTCCTAAGACTCACTCACTGTCCTGTTCAGTCACCGGCACTAGGGAGCCTCTCCTATTAGCACTATCTACTACTTAGGCCAATCCCTACCATCCCGCACTCTGATGTAACCATCTACTCTGCATCCCCATGTTTTGCTTGTTTCACTGCACTGTGACCACCATCTCTGACGTGCTTTCTGAAGTCCTCTGTGGGCTTTCTGGTCTTTGGCTCCTAGCCCACCCTGATTCTTGGCACACTCCAACCTGGGCTTAACTTGTTCCAGCTACATTCTGAATTTGTCCACGGTTCTGACATTCAAATTCCCCTCCCTTTCTCCAGGGCTACCCAGTCTTGTCCCCATTCCCCCAAACCCCAGTCCAGTCCCCACTGCAGCGACCTGAGACCCCACAGCAGCCCAACCCACCAGCCCAGAAGAGACTCCTGCCATGCAAGGATCAAGACTGTGAGCTAAACTAGCAGAAAGGTTCAGCCAACAACTAATAAATCAATGTCAATGCCTCAGGCTCACATTTCATAGAACTGTGGCCAAATGTCCAGCATGATATCAAGTGCATTATGATTTGTGTGTTAAGGCAGACTTTTGTAGAGATGGGGTAAACTTCCTCATGTGACACTACTGTATTACTATCTCAGAGTTCATCGAGGTGCCTTCCCAAAGTAAGAACCCACTAGTCCAGTCTCTCATAGCTCAATCAGTACATTAGCCCCTTCCTACAGCTCAGTCTCCTGGCTGGCTGGGACTCTGGAGTGACCTTCCCAGGAGAGCTGGTCCCAGGACTCACTGCTGACAGCCCTTTACCATGTGCTGGAAAGGAGTGTCAGTCACCTTCCAAAGCTGCTGTGCGGTGGGTCTCTTAAAACTCACTCTTAGAAGTCAACAATCACTTCAATTCCTTGTCAGGTATAGAGACAAAAATGGTGACTGATTATAGACTCTGAATTCCTCTCTCACTAGATCCCATATCACTGAGCCAACTAAACTAACAGGCATTGCTCATGTGCTGACCTAAACCCTGACAGCCCTGTGACATCTTTTGCCTTATTAGACCACAGGTGCTAAAGGACTGAAGAGAAGCTGGGAGTGGTGGCTCACGTCTACAATTTCAGCACTCAGGAGGATGAGGATTGCCACAAGTTCAAGGCCAGCTCAGACTAGAGTTCAGTCTCAAAAACACAAAAACAAAAAAGAGTTTGAGGATCTAGTTCAATTCCTAGAGTGAATGCTCGGTAAGTAAGCACAGGCCCTGGGTTCAATCAAGCATTTCAAACATTGTACCAAGATCCCTCCATGACTTGTGTATCAGTTAAAGTGTGACAAGTGATTGTAGACAACTAGACAGGCACCCAGCCGTGGGTGACAGGTACAGACCACCATGAGCAAGCAGAGGTTTTACTTGCAAAAAACAGGAGGAAGTAGTGCATGGGGTAGGGGGGGTTGTGCTGAATACAGGACAACTTGACCTGGTTCAAATCCACCCATCCATCACTTAAAATTGCCCAATCTTTTAGGGGTTTGTTTTTTGTTTTTTTGAGACAGGGTCTTACTATGTAACTCTGGCTGTCTTGGAACTCATCCCTGTAGACCAGGCTGGCCTCAAACTCACAAAAATCCACCTGCCTCCCAAGTGCTGGGATTAAAGGCATGTGCTACCACACCCAGCAGAACAGTACAATCTTAGCTAGTCACTCTCCTGCTGAGTCTTCACAGGAATGGCAAGTACACCTTCCAGGACATTAGTCTAAGACATGAAGCACACACCTAAGAACCTACAAGCAATGCTTTCTTTCCCATTCTGGAACTCACACTGAGGGGTAGCTGTGCAGACCCTGTGACCAAGAGACAGATTAGGAACACAGGGAGAGAAAAGCTAGCTCCGTCTAGGAAAGAGAAAACTTCTCTCACAAGGGGACACTAACAGTCATTGTACTTACTGTTTTTCAGCCAAAGGGCCACTAAATAAACATGAATGGTGGAAGGCACCAGGAGTTACACCACTAAAACTATTTTGATCGATGTCCACCCAACATCCAAGACCATCCTGTCCAAAAGAGACATGAAAACCATATGTAGTTTTAAATTTCCTAATAGTAGTATTTTTGAGAGGAAAAAAAGAGAGAAGGGGTAAAATGAATCTGAGTCCCAGGTTGTGGGACGTGGCAGACTGTGTGCGGAATGTATGAGGGTATTTAACCACAATATTATTTGCTCACCATATAATCAATATAAAAAATTAATGAGATAGTTCACATTTCCTTTAAGTCTTTAAATCATGTGCCTCTTTTTGTCTCTCTCAGTAATCCAGGCTATTGTTGAACTCCATATGTAACACAGGATGACCTTGAGCCCAGTCCACTAACCTCAACCCCTAGAGTTAGGGTTATAGGCAGGCACACCAGGCCCAATTTCCAAGGGAATCTTATATTTATGGTTCATGTACAGACCTGAACATGTAGTTGCGTCATATAAATATGTGAAGAGAATGCCAGAGGAGGACATTTGCTAAACTGGCATATTTGGTTATTAGAGACAGGGCATCACTATGTAACCTTGGCTGGCCTGGAAATCCTAGAGATCAGCCTGCCTCTCCCCGACAAATGCTCAAACTAAAGGCCTGAGACACCACACCCAGCAAAGCTGGCATATTTTTGTGTACAAGTTTTGTTCTGTTTCAAGGTGAAACAGAAGTCTTGACCATAGTTAATGAATTAGTTAAGCTGTTCTATGAAGGAAGAGAGGTGACACAAAAGGTTTAACTCCAACTAAAATGAAAGTTCAACCAAGCTGAGACATGCACACCATCCTCTTGCCTATGTTTCACCCACTTTTAACCATCTATAAGGCAGCTGTAGCTGAAGCCCTAGACACAAGCAGATGATACATATTCTCTGAATTTATCGTCAAATTAAATGCCTACTTGCAAATGAGGTAAGATAGTACAGAAGCACAAGCTTCTCCAAAACAGAACAAAACAATGNCATTTCCTCAAATGGGAAGACCAGGGAAGAAAGAACACCAGCCACAATTTGGGGAAAGACTCAGTGTATGCCTTTACCAAGCACTCTGTAGTAACGTACATAACCACGTTTGGGGNAAGTCTGGTTTGGAGTTGAAGTAAGCAGCTCCAGGTCCCACAGCTAGTAAGAACAGAAGACAGGTGTGTATTACTGAGGATTACACAAATAGGACATCTCAGAGAATTTGACTAAGGCATCTAAACACTTCCATGGCCTTCCCACCCAGAAGTAAGCAGACATCAAGCATCACCATTCCCGCTTCATCTCCTGGTCCTACCATGTAAACATAATCAGAATTTGTTAAAGTTCAGCTTAGCAGAGTCCCCATGGGAGGCTTAAGTTTATTAACTCATGTTGTCAGGCTCATCTAATACAAATTTCAAATGTGAGCAGAATTATATACCACCAAAACATAAAAATCTGGGACACATTAGAAAGTCATGGTGGAAGGAGTCTTAGATGAGGCTCCAGATGCTGGGTTCTGGTTCCCTATCTGCTCTCAACTACCTGATAAGCCCACCCTCCATTTGGGTTAACTGTAAAATATGAGGCAAAAATTAAACTACATCTGAACTATGTCCAGCCACGAGATGTGTTAAAGCAGTGGGCTTTGAATGANCTAACCTATGTAGCTTTTCAACACTCCTGTCTTAGCATTCAGATCCCTATAATCTGTCCCTTCGAACAGAAATCACAAAACCCAATGCCAATTACTAGCCCCAAGAATCAGTCTCCAAAATGAGTCTGGATCTCAAAAGGAAAAGGTTGAAGTTGAGCAAACACCTGTTTATCTTTAGGTCTCCAGGACTGTTCCACATGCCAGGAAGTTCTAATTGTGTAAAGGTGTAACAATCAACTTTAGTGAAAACCATACAATACTGGTGTGTGGGCCAGAAGATGATCAAGCAGACAGCAGCCTTAGTGGGGAGGCACGTGACAGCTAAGAAAGCCACTCGGCATTTCTCTAAAATTATGTTTCTGTCTGCAGATGTTGATCAAACAGAATCTGCTCTCCCCTCTTGAACGTCCTGCCTGAAAAAGATGATCCAAAGAATTCTTTAAGCTATGTTTATTTACAGTTGGATTATTCTCATCCCTCTTTCAATTCACTTTGCTTTTCTCTTCATTTTCAGAGCACATAAAGACAAAAGCATCTCTCCATCCCTTCTCGTTTCCACTCTGTGCCCAGGAGAACTGCCTCATTTTCTCACAAGTATATATGAACAGGAAAAACCTACCGCACAGAAGGCTCGGTACTCTGAGTTTTAGGCACCCACAGGTAGTCTTCAAACTGGTTCCTCCACTGAGAGCTGTGATGCTGCCATCTGCCCAGTCTGACCTCTAGCCCAGTTAGCCACAACAAGAGAGCTAAGCAGCAGAGGGCTCTGTCCCAGGCAACCGTGCCCACACCTGAATTTAAGAGATCAGGGTTCTTCACCACCNCGCTTTTCCCATCTCTTCTGCCTTCTGACCTGGTCACCTCAGAACAGAGAGGACCAGCTGCCAAGAAACCTACATGTCACCTCCAGGACCCTCCTTCAGCCGTCCTGTCCCATCACACCCATTTTCAGTCAGATTCCACCACAACAATGGCCCCCTGCGTAACTACCCCTCCACAGTTCTCATAAGCAATGTGCTTGGTTTTCAATGTAAAGACATAAATTTTCTCCCCTAAACTGCTGCACGTGTCCCCATTTGACCCCCCCGCCTCAAGCCTCAACAGCTTCCATTCCATTTCCATGTGTTCCCACAAGACTTCTAGGATGAAGGCTAAATCTTTCTGCTAATACTAGTGTCCAGATCATGAGAACGGTCCAGAAAGATCCTCATCAGTCTTGCTTGCCCTTCTCTGCCTCACGGGGCATCAATATGGCTACCACATGCCTACCAGGCTCTCTCTGCACCTTCCTATCACTGCTCCCCTGCTTACATGCTCTTCCTGAACCCCGGCCAGCCTCACACACTCATGGGCTTTCCAGGTTCAACTGCGAAGCCACCTCTTCAGGGCTCCTCCCGGACAGTAACAGTAGATGGCCAGTCACAGCTGACAGCTGTGTGGGCCACTTCCTACTCTTTGCTCTCTGGTTTCCTCTTTCCTCAGCATTCCCAGAACATGGCAAGATGTCTGCTGCTTAAAAAACCGTGAAGTCTCTGGTACCTGGTGGCAAGAACCCTCACACTTGCACAGCTTGACACTTCCTGGGCCACCTCCCTCAGTACCACCACTGCCTCTGTCTATTCTTCCTGACCCAGAAAGTGATTTTATCCTCAGCCCTCCCTTCCTCCCTCATGAACTCAAATGATTTTAACCAAAACAGAAAAAAAAAATCTAGCACTAAGGGTTAGAGACTAGCTTCAGTTACAAAATGAGTTTCCATTCATTGTCATGGCAGTGCCCAAATACTTTCATCTCCTTACAAGGTAGCCAATGACTTCAAATGATAGGCACAACTGGCATTTTTGAAGAAAACCATGGACAATCAAGATTTCAACGGAGATCTTCGGTATCATTTTCCAAAATTTCAATTCTATTACTGTGTGGTGTTTCACTGAACTGAAAACAAGTGAAACTGCCAAACTAGTCTTGAGATGAAAACTAATTGCCGGAAGAAATAAAAGGCTGTTTTACCACTGCAGCTTTTTGTTTCCATTTTGGCTAATTCCGATTAGTTCAGGGTGATAAAGCATGTCATCCCATTCGAGTGTTCTGTGTCAGGAGCGTCTCTCCAGTGTCTTCATGGCCACCAGTTCTCTTTTCTGGAAAGTCTTAACTGCAGCTGTCAAGGTCAGATCGCTTCTGTGTGATACAGTGAGCTGAATTTATTCCATTTAAACTTCCAATCCATACACATGTACCAAACAATGCTAAGTATTTACAACAAAATAAAACAAAAATGCTGATACAAAAACCGATACACAGATACTTGTGGTAGTTTTTTCCCACAGTCACCTGGAACTGGAAACAACCCTGTTCCTCAACCAGAGAAACGATGAACAAACTGTGGTATATCCATATAGTAGAATAGCACTCAGCAAGGAAAAGAGCCAAAAATCAATACACAAAGCAATAAGGACGAACTCTGGGTACATCTTGCCAAGTGGAAGATGCCATTTTTAGGACATCCTGGGAAAACCCAAACAATATGGCCAAGGAAGAACAGAACTACAGTGAGACTGTGGCTGCCAGGGGCTCAGGTTGGGAAAGAGTTGGCCTTGAAGGGGCAGCAAGAAGTTTCGGCATGATGGAGTTATTCTGCATGGATTATGTCAACTCATACGTGGCTCTATGTCAAAACCTAACAAATAGTACACTTGAACAAATGTCACTGGGTGTAAATTAAACAATTTAAATCCTTTCACCACACCTTCATCCCTAAAACCTACTTAACACCGTCATACGGGCTTCTGTGCTGCTGTCTGTGAGGGTTGCAGTTCTGACAGTTTGTAAGGGAAAGATCTCTGGGGGCTGAGGAAGGAGCAGCCCCAAATGTCCCTCAGATCCTCGTCACCTTGTACTACCATTCCTTTTTAAGGTTCCACATCAGGGCAACTTCTACACCAGCTGTACTTAGCAAGGCTGAGTTCTACCAAGGACATCAGCAAGGTTACTCAAAACCCACAGAACACAGAAGCTCAAGAAGGATTTCAAAGAAAGGGGGGCAGGGACCAAATCCTACCACTGTAACTCAGCCTAGCCAAAAGTATAAGCAAAACAATCCACTTAAATGTGGTATCCCTCCTTCCTGGACTGTTCTTAAAAATGAGCCACATGGCTGGGCTGGGTGTGGTGGCCCATGCCTGTAATCTCAACACTTAGAGTCCAGGTAGACGGATCAAGTTTGAGGGCAGCCTGGGCTATATATCAAACCCTGTCTCCAAGGTGATTGGGAATATTAGAGAGAAAAGAGGAGATGGTGGGAGGAAGGGCAGGAGGGAAGAAAACTGAGCAAGAGAGACTATGAACAAAGAATGAAACCCTGAAACAGGTTAGACTGAGCTGTTAAGAAAAACAACCTTGGATTTTGTGCTCCTTAACATGGAAAATATGACTCAATTTCAGGCAAGGGATGAAAACAAGCAAGTGTTCACCACCCAGTTACACTCTCTTTCCAGTGTGCTCTCGCCAAACCCGCACATTCTTGCTGCAGACAGGGAAGGCCCCAAGGTCCTCCTCAGAGGCCGCCTCAGGAAACAGCAAGCAGGCGCCAGCTGTAGCTCCAGTATGGGTGCCATGGTATTCGCTCCTGGCTCTCCCAGGAAGGAACATGCCCTTGCTTATTCTCCATAACACTCTGGGTCTCTGGGTCCCTCTCCCCCCAGAGACATGGGCCTGCTACCTTGTTACAGCCCAGCGTGAGATCAACACCTGAGGCCAGCTCCAATCCAAGATGAGCTCATGATTACTGCCTGGGAGGACCAGCTCCCCAGCCTCCAACAGCATTTGCAGCTGGAAAGACTGGCCTAAATGCAAAACAAATGCTATTTTCAGGAGAGACTTCTGGGGGGGAGGGGAAGGAATGAAGCTAAAACCACCAAGAGAGTACACCAGACCAGAACATTCCATGACATGCCGTACCTAAAAAGGGCTTTTAAAACACATTCTCAAGAAACGGTCATTGCAAGGGGTGGGCTGTGAAAGTTAAATAAAAACCCCTGCCCCCAGAAAGACAGGAATGAAGAAGTAAACGATAGAATAGCTTATTGTATTAAGCTAATTAAGGCTTATCACATTAGCCATCTGAGTTTTAGTTGGCACCAGAAATGCAGGGGCCAACACACCATGCAGTAGAGCCTGGAATATGCTCGACAAGCATTATTTCTACCACAATTGTCTGCAGAACTCTGGCAGTCGAAAATGAGGTAGAATTGAAAACCAATTTTAGCACAGTGATTTGCAAAGAACCTTGTTCCATCGTGGAAGCTATTTGCTGGTATATCCGTCTGAGATCACATTTATCTCTATTAAATACTACATAAAATATGCCAAGCTAACTATGCACTCTAGTCTCCCCCCCTTTTTTTTTTTGCCAGTGCTAGCACACAGGCGACTTTCTGCAGCACACCCCCCACACACACACACACACCACCCCTACAAATTCCAACAATAAAAACCCCTGGATACTTAATGCCCTTCACTGCTGATAGACTGCCCGCCACTGCCAGCACACAACTTCACCAATTCTAAGAGCCTTCCCATTTCTGACTAGACTAGTCTGCTGAAGCCGGAGAGGACATGATACGCACTTCAAAGAGAGAAAATGTATTTGCAATCAGGTCTCCCATGGGCTCCTCTTGACTGCACTTTTACCAAACCAGCAGAAAAGCAAAACCAGCTCTGTTGCTGAGATCATATTGGACCTGACTGGTGCGACTGGTTTCCTGTTTGGGGAAGTTGCAGTTCTTTGCACAAGGAACCCCAAGGCAAAATGTTCAGTGTTCTCCTGGAAGCTCCCAAAGCCTTTGTTCCTCGCTAATTTGCTGCCCTCCTCTGCTCTCTCCTCTCCTCTCCTCTCCAAGCTCGAGTTTCCATTTTTTTTGCCAGCCCAATTCTAACTGCAGTAAAGCATTAGGCGTTTCCCACTACCCACTACAGCAGAGCTGCAAGCTAACAGTCATTTTTGCACAGATAAAACCAGACAGACCCGGGTTCCTCCTAGTCCTTCGCTAGTACTCCACACTGAAATGTATGCCACAAATAATCCAATGGCAAACTCACTGTCGACAGCCCCCAAAATCAATAAAAGACATTCCACCACTTGACTGGAAAACCTTTCAGGTCAACACGGAGAGCATGGAAAAAGGAGAGGTGATGGATGAACAAAGACGAGTGTACCTCCAGCCTCCTCCAACCCTAAAAAGCTGGCTGGGCTACTTCGATTTGATGAAGCCCTTCCTTTTTTGACAATTGTGGGCAAAATGTGCCATGTGGACTGCTTCTATGCAAAAACAGTGCATTCTCCACAAGGCCCAGCCGCCTACCACCCTCTAGACATGCCTTTCCAGGCCTGCCTCTTTCAAATGCCCAGGCACATGCGATTTAATGAAGGCATTCAGATCTCTCCTTGATACCAACACCATCAAAACAGTCAGTGGACCCCATTAACCATGGATAACATGAAAGGTATGTGGTCTCCACTCTGAATCCCACTCATCTCCAGGGTACCAATCCACTGTCGGTCTGTGTCAGAATGGATGTGCAAATTAATATTTAAATTCATGCTAAAAATAGCATATCTCACCTTGTGAACCTTGACCTTTTGAAAAGACTTTGGACCAGTGCTCAGTTATTGTCACACGGTTGCATTCTCTGCAAATATGAAAGAGTTAAAAGCAGCCCCAGTCAACAGGCCTACAAGGGAAAAAAAAAAAAAAGACAGCATGTATGGCTGACAGCATCACTGGAACGCATTTCTGCTCATTTCCTAGAACAATATTGTTACCTTTTGGCCTTCATAATAGTCCCAAGTATCCCCAACACCCTTTAGAAGCGTCTAAAAGGAAAAGCACAAAACAGAACATAGGCTGCAAGAGAAAAAAGGCATGCAAAGTAGCAACAAACTACCATTACAAACCATCATTTCATTCTGGTTGTTTCCTTAAACACACACAGAGAGAGACTGCACAAACCTGGGTCCCCACCCTAATAAGACACATACTTTTTCTTTTCTTTAATAAGGGTCATAAATCTCAGCTCCTTGTCCATCCCTTAAGCAAAAGAAAAAAGGCTGGAAAAGCCCAACTCATCTGAGACCCTGCAAACCTGCACCTTTCTCCCATCATCTCTACACAGGCTCTTTTAGGGTTCCATTAGTCACGTACCAGTGCTGTGTGGTGTCTAAGTGTGCGTTTGCATACTGTGTTGGGATGGTACCTTCCTGCAAGCTCCTCTGCTTTTGGCTGCCATGAAGGGAGGAAGCTGCTATCCCACTGTAGTAGCTCAGTGACTGCATTGTGTTCAGGAGCTGATCTGCCTCAAACCAGTTTCAGCCGGTTCTGGTCACCCTACATAAAAAAGCTATGGCAACCCTCGCTGAGTTGCCAACAAGTCCCTGAAAATCATCAGCACAGGGTGGGAAGCTGGCTGGGGGGTTGCCTCTCCCTTTTAGGGGCTTCCTGAGGAGGGAAAGGTCATTGTGTGTGCCCCCTCCACACAAGCACAGAACCCTGGAAATGCTCACCTCACACGAGCCCCCCACAGCCTCTCAGGGCTCATCCCCCTCCCCTCCACCCCGAAGCCCACCGCAGACACTGTTTCCCCCTCCTTCTCTCTTCCCCCACTTACCTCCCACAACCTGGCTCAGATCTTTGTGTACGTGTGTGTCAGTGTGTGTTCTCTGTGTTGGTGGCTGACAAAGAGCCCCCAAGAAAGCAATCTATGTGTGTCTCCTCACACAGGATGCGTCGGCTGCAGGAGCCGGCCTGGCCTCCTAGCAGAGTGGTGCTGGCTTGTTGACCAGGCTCCTCTCTGCCTGTCACCCCCACCCCAC
>LZPO01097185.1:95643-111571 GCA_001675575.1 Neotoma lepida | reverse complement strand
GCCACCATTGCCTCCTAAAAAGGCTCCCTCTTGTTTGCTTGTACTCAGAAGACAATACTATCAAGTGGAGGAGCGGTGAAGAATCCCAGCAGAAGGATTCCTGTGTGCTTTATTTTAAAACAGACTGGTGAATGTCTGCAAAGCGTACAGAGAAGTTTTTTCTTTTAAATCTCAGTATTCCCTTGCATTAACTTNCGTTGAGGAAGCCATTGTTCTCTGTGATAGGGCGCCATAGGATGCACACTGTAAAAGATCTTTTGCTCTTTGAGACTTTTCATGCAAATGACTTGAATTATTGTCTCACATGAGAGTTCTTTAGTTTCAGCCTGCGACTGTGCCCTGGTGCACAAGTTGCAATGCATCTCTGCACAGGTTTAGGAAGACCTATGCAGTCTGCAGATTTTGCCAACCACAGCATCATGTTTGCCAGTGTTACAAGATGATGACATTGAAACTCTCATCTTCTTGGAGCCAGAGAACATTGCCACCCAACACATTCTGTGTGTTGAGTTTCAACCTTGCTTGGACTTGATTTCATTTGAAAGGAAGCCTTTTCCTTCTTCTGAAGGTAGGCCGTTGTTAATACGCATGTTAAAAAAAAAAAAAGTTATGTGCATTGAAGAACATACAAGGACTTGCTAATCGGAGATCCTGGTAGGCTAGCGCCCTGTTACAATATATGGAATTTGATCGTGCAGATGTCATAGGAAGGTCGTGGGTTGGTTTGAAATCTTTTGTACTTCNAGTGCTCTCGCCCCTCCCCCACTCCCTACATAGNCCTGGAAGCTTAGGGANACGGTATTTAAATGGTTACAAGAGTTGTGCCCCCTAAACCAGAGTCTAACTTGCTTATCCTAGGAATCCAGCTGTGCAGCTGCCCCACGGATTTGTAATGCCAAAGACTTTGTGAGCTGGGCTCTTGGTCAACCCTTGGCTGGGGGAGTTTGGTTTAACGGCNCCACTCATCCTTTGCACAAAAGNCAGGAGCTAACATTGCTTTTAAACCAGAAACAACCAAAAAGTAAAAGATAACAATTTCTAGCAAATTCTCTCCTTTCTATTTTTACAATGAGGGCTTCAGAGAAACCTCTTGGCCAGATAAACCGATAGTTAAAAAAACAAAGCANCCATTTGAACCCATTTTGCAAAATCATTGAATTTCACAGCTGAAGAGACAGCTTCTGAGTTGAGGGTGGGGGGGCACAACCGCTCTTCCAAAACAATCCCTACAAAAAGGTACATTCTAATATTCTACATATGTAAGACTACCTTGTATACCGTTCTGCTTTGAGCAACAATCAAATAGTAATTTGACTACAAGAATGAAGTAAAACTATTATCTGAGCACAGGAGATAAGGACAGGACAAAGAAAACATACCCTTCTCATGCCAAATAGAAACCAAAGGAATCCCAAGTCCTTTGGGATTTTGTTATTGATGTTTTTATTGCTAACACTGAAAGCCTTGGTGTTTCCTCCGGTGGATCAGAGAATCCCAGCTTCGTTTTTGCTTTCTGTTTTTATTTAATCTTTTGTGGTTGGCAAGCCAGCTTTGTAAAAGCCTGTAGCCACCATGCTTGCCCTCCTTCCACTCCAAAATTGGGCAATTCCTTGGTTAGGCAGAGCACACAAAAGGTGTGTTCCTGGAGGGAGGGGAGGCGTGGAGAAAAGCCTGTTCTTTCTCTCCGAGTCAAAGGCCTGGCAGACTAGCTCCTCAATTGCAGCTGAAGGTTTTGAGCTGCACTGCCTTTTTTCTTTTTAAGCTCAAATCCAAGATAGGCCTAGGTATGTGTAATTTGTAGAGGGTTTAACATGTAACATTTGTTAGCCTGTTTTTAAAGGAATCATTACAATATTTAACCCTAGAATAGTAATTTAATGATTTGTAGCAAATGTGTAGATGGTCACATCAAAGTCGGGGGGCATTTCTTACTAAGAACAGCAAACTTGATAGAGTGGGGATTTTTCTTTTCATACGTATTTCCAAGAACATACCCCTAAAAGAAGTCATCACCAGTTTTTCATTGTTATCTGCCAGAACTGGACTGAAAAACAGAGCCCAGACTTACTCTTTGTTAGTGATCTCAGATTTTCTGTGGGAACACCTCCTTCCCTTTCCGGAGCTTCAGCCCAGGGTCCCCCTCCCCCCAAAGGCCTTTGACTAGAAGACCTGAAAGGAGGGCTGGGGGTGCCCCATCCTAGTGGGCAGCACTTAGGGGGCTCCTAAGTGTTTGAATGGCCTCGTAGGTCCTGAGGAGTGACTAAATACATTAATTCTTAACTCTGCCTATCTGGCAAATCAGAGGACAACTTTCAGGATTCTGTTCCCTCCTACCTACCTTGTTGAGGCAGTGTCTCTCATTTCTGCTGCTGTACTGTGTACTCCAGGCTGGCTGGTCCCCAAGCTGCTGACCCATTCTTCTGTCACAGCCTCCCATCTCATGTAGGAGTGCTGGCCTTACACATACCCATCACAATATCCAGCTTTTTATGTAGGTTCTAGGGTTCAGGAACTTGGACCATCAGGCTTACACAGCTAGCACTTTTAGCCCCTGAGCCATCTCTCTAGCCACTTCTGGGAATTCTGACTTCTGGTCACTCACTGCAAATTACCTCAGTCTCTGTTTAATGACAGTCTTTAGGAACTGCCTGGCACGAGGGTATATAATACATTCCCCGGAGAAACCAAAGTCAGAGTAACGAGTACTGGGAAGACTTGGCCCTCTGTGTACATTTGACCCCACCTGGTTCCAAGAGCCATGGAGTTCCAGAGCCCTGTCCATTGAGGCCTTTCCCCATGGACAGTACTGGNGGTGAACTTCTTTCTAACCCTGCCTTGGACACTCCCCCACAGATGTGATCCAGAGGTTGNTTGTTTGAGCNTCCTCTTCCAGGTAATTGTAGCTCAAGGCCCTCGCCAGCATACAGCCTCAGAAACAGCTCTCACTGGTGGTGCCCATTGTTTGTGCTTATCCACTCCATCACCAGACGCTGTGAGAACCCCTACGCCACCTCCATCCCCATCCCGTTGATCACAATCGGACTTTCCCTGTCCATTGTCCACCTTCAACCTCCTGCCCCTCCGGTCAGTTTAGATATGGTCACTACTGGTTTTCCTCATCTCCAGCCTGGCCAGCCCCCATAGCACCCTCCACACTGATGCTCCAGGAATCTTTGTAAGGACACCATCCCCCCNTCTTTCTGCTCTGACCTTTGCACAGCTCCTCATTAGACTGTAAACATAACTTAGGAGGGCTTCTATCATGCAACCCAGTACAAGGCCTCCCCTGCCTCATCCACTGAACACTGTAAGAACCAGGCTTGGTAAACATTCCGTTCTTTGAATGTGACCTACTTCTACTTGCTGTCAAGTCTATACACGTCGTCNTTCACTCTTTCTGAAAGAGTCTCTGGCCTTCTCTGCTTTTGTCTGACTAATGCCTGCGTATCTTTAGGTCTAAATGTGTGTCGTTCACAGAAGCCCTCCCTGGCTTCTCAGATTTGGAGCACTCCTAACAATGCACTCACTCCTAAGTCTCTTTTTTTCTTTCTTTAATTTTATTTCATGTGTTCTGTGTGCATGTATGTCTGTGCACCATGTATGTGCCTGGTGCCTGTGGAGGCCAGACGACGGTATCAGATCCCCTGAAACCTCATGGTTGTAAGCAGCCATGTGGGTCCTGGGAATCAAACCTGGGTCCCCTGGAAGAGCAGCCGGTGCTTTTAACTGCTGAGCTATCTCTCCAGACCCACTAGTTTGCCTTTTTACATGGTATGTAAATTTCATATGACTCTTGTCACCATGAGACAAGAAGCCTTTTAAGGACAGAGATGATGACATGATGGGCCACATTGGATCCCCCTCCACACACCCCACTCTCCACAACTCCTTGCAATCACAATTACCTTGACATTTTAAAGTAGTCATTTGGAGCATTAGATTAGCACCTATAGAGGTTTTTTGTTTTGTTTTCTGCTAGTATTTAGAGATAAAAGATGAGGCCTAGGTGGTGATGGTGCATGCCTTTAATCCCAGTACTTGGGAAGTAGAGGTAGGTAGATCTCTGAGTTTGAGGCCAGCCTGGTCTACAGAGTGAGTTCCAGGACAGCCAGGACTACACAAAGAGAAACGCTGTCTTGAAAAACAATAGATGGATGGATGGATGGATGGATGGATGGATGGATGGATGGATGGATGGGTGGATGGATGGGTGGATGGATGGATGATGTGGGAGGAAGATGATCAAATCCTTTATAAATTTTCTGCTAAACTTTTTGATAAATATTTGAAGTCTATTTTGAGGTCTTCTTAAGGAAGCATTGGCTACTTCTGGACTTTTTTGTTTTNTTTTTCCTNGGGATCTCACTGTGGGCTGGGGTGATGTTAGAAGCAGTAGGTAGTAATAAGAGATGGGGAAATAGCTGAGTCTGCAAAGTGTCTGCCACACAGCATGAGGGACCTGAGTTTGGTTCCCCAGCAAATGGGTAAAAGCTGAGTCTGTAATCTCAAGGTTGGTGGGGATGGGGACAGAGAGGAGGATCTCTGGGGCTCCATGGTCAGCCATCCTAGCCAAATGGATGGAATCAGGTACAACAAGAGACCTTGTCTCAAAAAGAATAAGGGCCAGACATGGTAGCATACACTTTTAATACCAGCACTCAGGAGACAGAGGCAGGCAGATCAAGATGAGTTTGAGGCTAGCCTGGTCTATAGATTGAGTTCTAGGCCAGCCAGTGAGGAAAAAAAAAAAAAAAGACGTTAACATAGTAATGAGCCATGTGTAAGACCAAACAGCTTTCCCCAGATGTACACCTGCAATTTTCTAGGACCCTCACAAGAAACCCATTTGCAGTGAGAGATATGTTTGAGCCCCATGTGCAACCTCCAGGGCACTTCCCGAGCTGCCCTAAATCTCTTTTCTGTGGCGATAAAAAGAGAAAAGTTTCTGTTGGCTCCGTGTGAGGGTAGTCCGTCATGGTGGAAAACAGAGCCCAAGGTAGGAAGCAGAGAGCAACTCTGGTCCTCAGCTCACGTTCTCCTTTTCATGCCCCAGCACCACAACCCCATAGGATGGTACCACCCACAGTTAAAATGGATCATCTTACCCTACAAACCCAACCTAGCATTTCCCTCNTAGACTCCCAGAGGTTGGAGTCATAGGTGAGTCTGGATCNTGGCAGGTTGGCCATCAGCGTGTCTGGTGGTCAATCTTCATTGTCGACTTGACTGAATTTAGACTCCTTTAGACTCACTGGGCACCATGGTGCAGTCCCTGCATTTGGGAGGTGGACGAAAGAGGATGAACTCAGCTATACAGTGAGCTTGGGGCCAGCCTGAACTTTATAAGGCTCTGCACGCACCACCAACCCCCCAAAAATGAACAGATAGAAACTGGGGCAGGGGTTCTGACGAGACACGTGTCTTGGTCTATCTGTGAGGGTGTTTCTAGAGAGGGCTAACTGGGGTTGGGAATACTCACTAAGTGTGGGCTGAGGCCTGGAGGAAAGAAAGTGAAAAGGAAGGCAGCTGAGAGCCAGCAGCTTTCTTTGGTTGGTTGTTTTGTTTTGTTTTGTTTTCATCAACCACTCCATCCTAGCACTGAGAGAAGTACTGGCACACCATAACATCAAAGAGTCTAGGCTTCCCCGTGTTCGGAGGACTTCTGGATCATCCTCTTGGCAATGCCCCTTCTCTCCCTCTTCCTTCCTCCTCATCTTCCTTCCTCTCCTCCTCCTTTTCCTCTTCTCTTCTTCCTCCTTTTTCTCCTCCTTTCTTCTTCTTTAAGAAAGGGTCTCAAGTAACCCAGGCTGGCCTGACACTCACTATGTAGAAAAGAACTACTTCTTCTGCCTCCCCCAGCAGAGTGCTAGATTCTAGACNGGATNTGAGCCACCACACCTGGGTTTGCACAGTGCTTAGATCAAATCAGGGCATCACNAATGTCAAGCAAGTATTCCACCTATTGAACTACATCCACCAGCTGTTTGTTTTTGTTTTATGAATCAGAGTCCTTGAATTCATACCAGTCCTTCTGCCTCAGCCTCCCAAGTGCTAGAGACATGAGCCATCATGCCAAGCTTCTCACCTTTGAATATGTTTGTCCTAGATCCAAGGTCAACTTGACTATAACATGAGAGAGAGAAAGAGTATATTGACCAGTTAGACTACCCTTAGCTACTCCTATCCTGTNCCATGTACACTCCTTAGGATACTGGCAAAAGGAATCTTCAATAAGCCTTTGCTCATGCTGCCCATCTGTCTACCCTTATAACTGGTCTTTCTGACTCCTATGTTCTCAACATGAATTACTAAGTTAAAAGGAATACAGTGGCTGATGAGACATCTCGGAGGTTAAGAGCATGGACTGTTTGGTTTCAAGCATCCATCACCACCTCTAACTCCAGCTTCAGGAGATCTGACACCCTCCTTCTGGCCCCGCTTGGCACTGCACTCATGTGTACAAAACCCACACAAACACAAAGACCACACACATACATACACACACACACACACACACACACAATCTACACATAATTAAAACTTTTTTTTAATGAAAAAGAATACATCCACTCTCCCTTGGCACCTGAGGTAAACCCTTTGGCTGCTGATGGCTACCTTCCTTGATGAAGACTTNTCTGGTGGATGCTGCGTGCCTATGGAAGCCCCTCTCACATCTCCCGTTTCTTAGCTTCGGTGACATCTTCCCTCCTTCCATAGGCTATTCCTGCTCAGCCTTTCTTCTTGGCTCATTTTCNGCATTCCTCTCTGAAATACAAATTTTGCTCCAGGTTCTATCTTTGGCTCTCTTCATTCCTAAATCTGTACTTCTTAAAGGAATGCGTTTGCTCTCGGGGCTTCAGATGTAATTGGATGACTCCCAAAAATCTGAATTTTTAGATCTGATCTCTGTTCTAATCCTACACGGATAAGGTGCCAAGTAACATATACATTCCCCCACTACACAACTCAGGAGGTTCAAAAGGGCCTCTTGCTCCACCACAACCTGTCATTCAAGGTCATGCCCATCTCTTCTTCCCTTCACACTCAACGGGTGAGAGCACATTCCTTCTTGCAGCTTCCTTAGCACTCTTGCCCTGTTCCTTGCCAAGTCAATGTTTTTGGTTTTTGTTTTTTGGGTTGTTTTTCAAGACAGGGTTTCTCTGTGTATCCCTGGCTGTCCTGGAACTCATTCTGTAGACCAGGCTAGCCTCAAACTCACAGAGATCTGCCTGCCTCTGCCTCCTGATGGGACTAAAGGCCACCAAGTCCAGCACCCTCCCTGAGTTTTTACACTGACTCCTTAACTATCATACAGTTTTCACCCAACTGCTTTTCATCAAATAGCCCTTAGGTAACCAGAGTTTATATATTAAATGTGAGCTGAGATGTAGCTCAATTTACACCTTTAGCAAAGAGAGGACTGCAGGGCCAAGCTTACACAACAAAGTCAAATAGAACAAGAAGCTGGGCATGATGACACATATACATTATCCAAGCACCCAAGAGCTAGAAGCATACTAGGGATGTGGCTCAGTTGGTAGGGTGTTTGCCTAGCATGCACAAAGCTCTGGGTTCAATCCCCAGTGCCACATAAGCTGGGTGTGGTAGCCCATGCCTGTAAAGGCAGGAGAATCAGCAGTCCAAGGTTATCCTTGGCTACATAGTATTTAAGGCCAGTAGGACTTCAGGAGATCCTGTCTCAACAAACTTTGAACATACTTATACTAAAAAAATCACTTATTGTGGGGCTGGAGAGGTGGCTCAGAGGTTAAGAGCACTGACTGTTCTTCCAGAGGTCCTGAGTTCAATGTCCAGCAACCACATGGTGCCTCACAACCATCTGTAATGAGATCTGGTGCCCTCTTCTGTATACATAATAAATAAATTTTAAAAAAATCACTTATTGTTTATTTGAAATTCTGATTGAACTGGTCACCTGGGTTTTTGTTGTTTGTTTTCGTTAAACATGGAAACTCAAGAAATAGTCTCTATTCAATTCATTTCTCTCCCACTTGAACGCAAACTCTGTGAGGGTGCAGACATGGTCTGTTAGATCTGTTGCTCTAAATCCCCATCATCTAGTGTTGGGCCTCATCAGGCTTGGCAAAGGGTAAGCACCCACAAGTGTTGAGGATTGAAGGTAGAACGCAGAAGGCAAGTCACACTGGCCGAGGTATCAGCAATAATCAGGCAATCCAATACATTCCTTTCTAGCCTCCACTGTCGCCTCAGAAATTTCTCAGTTGTCATGGGGATTCCCAAGGACACACAAATATTGCTTTCTGGTCTACTACCAGAACATGCTGAACTACTGAACTCCAGGCAAATGACAGTTTACAGTCCCACCAACACAAATCAGAATAGAGCCAGAAAATTGGCCATGAAAATGATTTTGCTACCCCTTTCCTCTCCCATCTTGTCTTGCTGAAAGGTCTCACCTAGAACCTCTGCATTTCTGGCATGGAGCTACTCTGTTCTTCTAAGCTATGAAACAGAACTATGACCATTTGATACCGTCCTCAACAGCAGCCTTTAAAACACCTACAGGCACTGAGGTTATCCTTGTATGTGCACACATGCTAGCACACTCACACATACAAACATTTTCACATACATTTATGCACACACATCATAGGTATATCACACACACACACAACAAACAAACAAAAAGTCCCAAACCCAAAATAAAACAAAACAAAATCTCAGGCACAGAGCATGCTGGCACGTACCTGTAATCCTAGGATTCGGGAGATGGAGGCAGGATGTTTAGGGGTTCAAGGTCATTCTCAACTACACAACATGTTTGAGGCCAGTCTGGGATACAGGAGATTCAGTCAAAAAGAAAGAGAGAGAGAGAGACAGACAGACACACAGACAGACAACTAAAATGGAAAAGGTGGTTGACATCAGGGAGATGGCACAGAAGGTCAAAGTGCTTACCATACAAGCCTGATGGGATGAATTCAGATTCTCAGAACCCAAGTAAAAATGCCGATGTGGGCCAGGCCGTGGTGGCGCANGCCTTTAAGCCCAGCACTCAGGAGGCAGAGGCAAGTAGATCTCTGCGAGTTCGAAGCCAGCCTGGTCTACAAGGTGAGTTGAATTCCAGGGCAGCCAAGTTACACGGTGGTCCTGGAACTCACTTTGTAGACCAGGCTGGCCTCAAACTCACAGAGATCCCCCTGCTGCTGCCTCTTGAGTGCTGGGATTAAAGTGTATGCCACTATGGTTAGTATTTCATGGATTCTTCTATAGGAAAATGAGATGTAACTTTTTCAGGTAAAAACAAATTGACCTAAAGTCACTGTAAACCCTCAAATACATGGACCTCTGCATGAGCCCAGATGGGGTCATCTAGACTGAGATACCCACAAATGAATGCACTCAGAGACAAGGTTGGAAATATGGCTCCTTACAGGCGAATTGCTAAAAAACCTAGTGCACAAGGTCTGTGAAAGCCAAAGTACCCTTCAAAGACAAAGGCTGCTGGCCAAGTAAGAGGAGACCATGATGGAATTGAAGGTATCACCATAGCCAGGAAAGAAAATGTAAGTCAGGAGAGGGGGATGGGTTAGTGTGGGATCTGTGAAAACAAACTCATGATTGGAATCTTGCTTTTGCAACTCCTATGCAGAACTTTCCCAGGCAGGAGGGGCAGGCTGCTGTGGCAGGTGTGGCCTGGCACAGGAAGGATGCAGTGACAGCTGAGTCACTCGCTTGTCTCCCCCATTCCAGTTCCGGCAGAGCGGGCAAGTCCATTGCCATTCGCTTCCGCCCATCAGGATTGCCTAATAATAGTTCCCACGTGTTGGGCTGCTGTGCTAAGCCCTGGCCTACACCCCCTCCTTGTCTTACAGCCCTGTTTGGAGTAGGGTTGGGAGTCTGGAAGGCTACCGGGCTTGCCCAACATCAGCAGCACCAGAAAAGGCTAGGACTGCAGTTTGGACTCACACTGGCTAGCTGTGGGCACAGGATGATCTCANCTCTTCTGGGCATGCCCTGCCCCCCAAAATAATGCCTGGATGTTTTGTAGAAAATAACTAAGTTGGCTTCCTTCTGGCTTATGCCTTTTGTGGGAGGGTTTCTCCTCTGCCTTTCCTTTCCAGTTCGTGCAGACTGAAGTTCTCCTCCCCTGCCCCCAGCTGCTCCCTCCCGTGGAACAGCTCACGGGAACACAGCCATGCTCCCATCTTTCTGCCTTCCTTGCCCTCACCACCCTGCCCTCCTGGCATCAATCCCTTCAAAACATCTATCATCCCTTATTGGTACCATACAGCCTTAATCCTGATTGCCAACTTGATGGGGTATAGAATGATTATGGAACACATCTCTGGATGTAACTGTGTTTCCAGAAAGTGGAGAAGGAGTGTGTGAGTGTGTGAGTGGTCCCATCTCAGGGGCTGGGAGGTGGGGGATCACAGGTTGAATAAAGAGGAAAAAACCGCAAGCTGAGCACCAGCGATCATCTCTCTCAGCTTCCCGACTGATGCAATGAGACTAACCGCCTCCTGTTCCTGTTGTCGTGACTTCTTATAATAAGTTGCTTCTGTCACAGCTACAAGCAAACTAATACAGGACTGAGGGTGAAAGGACTAAATGATTGCCTCCCTCAAACCACTGAACAAACCCAAGGGTTTAACATCCCAACTCTTCTATTATCGAGTATGCCAGGGACAGGCAGTTCATTACTAGTTATGACAGGACAATAGATAGAGGCCAGGACTGACTCCAGCAGAGGGGACATGCTCAACCCAGGCCCTTGGAAGAGACCTGAGCAATGACCTGGACTCACATCAGACAGCCTTGTGAACTTGGAAAAGTTATTTAACATCCCTGAAATTCAGAAGGACCGAAATGGGAGACAGCAGCATCCTGATGCCCTTGCCTTCCTGGACAAAAGAGGTTCAGGAGAAATGGCAGCCGGTATCCACTATGCATTACTAGGCACCAGGCACGTGATTTTAGACATTTTTCCGCCTAGTTCTGTGTGAACAGCATGGCAGAGACGAGGGCAGTACCTCAGATAAAAGTGACTAAGGGTGATGACCCCACTGCATTCCCTGTCTCCCTGCTCCCACTCTCTCTCCCTGGCTCGTTAAAGACTGAAAACCACCCCATTAGGTGCAAATGCATGGAAACATATTCATGATTATTCAAATGAAGCCCTGCAAAACAGTCAGTGCTACTCTCATAAATATTCATTGTTACCAGGCTAATCACTGGCAATCTCACAGGAGGATGTGCTCCGNCAACCCTGTTCTCTTCCCTCTCTGCTCCCTCCTCCCTTTGTCCCCTCCAGCCCTAAGCCTCCCAACGTCTCCTGAGGTCTTCACCATCTTATTCAGGGAAAAGATATTTCTGGTTCATGAGGTAAAGCTTGCTTTATTTATCTCCGTCAGAAGATGACTCTACCAGGAGGCTAACCTTCGGCAAAGTGTAACTGCTCAGGTTTCAACAGCTGCAGATTCTCAGGCATCTGTGTAAAATTTTATTTTATTTCTTTTATTTTAAGACAGGATCTTACTATGTAGTCCTGGCTAGTCTGGAACTCATTATATAGACCATGTTGGCCACAAAAATTACAGAAATCCACCTGCCTCGGCCTTGAAAATATCAGGAAATGCCCTTTTTTCCCTTAAGATTTATTTATTTTGGTTCAAAACAGGGTTTCTCTCTGTAGCTCTGGCTGTCCTGAAGCTCACTCTGTAGACCAGGCTGGCTTCAAACTGCCTCCCAACTGCTGGGATTAAACACAGGTGGTACTTCATCCAGCAAGATCTATTTTTTAAATTCCGTGTGTCTGTCTGTATGTATATGCATGTGTCTGAGCAGGATAGAGGTGTTAGATTCTTTGGAGTTAGAATCATATGGATTGTGGACCACCTGATGGAGGTTCTGGGATCTGAACTTGGATCGTCCAAAGAACAGTAAATGCTATTAACCTTGCAGCCACCTCTCTAGCATTTTTATAAGCATTTTTTTGTGGTTTTGTTTTGTTTTGTTTGTTTNTNTCATAAAGACAGTGTTTTCACTGTGTGGTTCAGGCTGGCTTCCAATTCTCAGTCCTCCTGCCTTGGCCTCCCCAGTCCTGGAAGCCTTGGCATGCACCACCTTGCCCTGTTTAGGCGTCCGTACTTCTAGATGCTCCCTGTGATGGAGAAGGAGGATGTATTCACCACAGGACATTTTTGCCAACCATGGTGCTAGGGCTGGGAGCCACCCAGAAGCAGGACACCTTGAAGCATGGTGCCTAGGAAAGACAAGTGGAGAAGCAGCAGGCTATGGGCATGATGGCCTGTATCTGTAATCCCATCGACAATCCCAAATTCCAATCTAGCCAGGATTAGACAGTGAGTTCCAGTTAGCCCGAGACACACCAAGACCCTATCTCAAAAAGTGAGGAGTGTTGCTGACTAGATGGCTCAGCGGTTAAGAGCAGTTACTGCTCTTGCAGATGACAGAGGTTTGGTTCTCAGCACCTACTANGACAGCTCACAATGGTCTGTAAATTTAGTAACAGGAGGATCTGATGCTCTCTTCTGGCCGCTGTGGGTCCTGCATACATGTGGCATACAATAAAAGAAAAAAATAAAAAAAAGACAAGGAAACTGTTAACACTCTATTGGGCGGCATAAACCTGGGAAAGTGAAGCCTAAAAACTAGGCAGACTAAAGTCTCACACAATAGCCATCTTTATTCAGGGCATCAGACAAGTTATATTCTGCAGGTATTCTAAGAGTTAGGCAAGGTCATGTGAACAAAGTTCACTTAAGTTCATGTTGTATATAGTCAGAAGGTGAGGTCACATGAGTTTAGGCTCTATACAGTCAGGACAAAAATGGTGCTTGGAAACACCATTCTGAATAACAATGGGTAAGACGATGGGTAATCTAAAGCAAACCCATTGCCATTTACTATACCTGAGAGGGGCATGAAAGCACATTCCATGAACAGATCCATGTTATGGAGGAACAGAGGTTACAGGACTCTTGTTTCCTTGGAGTTTTCTCACAGGCTCAGAATTCTCACATAGCTTCATTCATGGACTGTGTTCCCACAAGAAAGGGTGTTCTGTAATAAGGTACACAGTGAAATATGCACAAACGTGTGTGTGTGTGTGTGTGTGTGTGTGTGTGTGTGTGTGTGTGTGTGTGATAGTATTTGTTCTGCAGTCAAGGAAATTCACTGCATAGCCCAAGCTGGTCTTGAACTCTTTGCAACGCCCCCGCCTCAGCTTCCCAAGTGCTGAGACCATGGATGTAAAACCATCATCACACCTGGCTGCTCTTCCAGAGGTCTTGAGTTCAATTCCCAGCAACCACATGGTGGCTCACAAACATCTATAGTGGAATCTGATGCCTTCTTTGGGCATACGGTCATACATGCAAACAGAGTACTCATATACGCAAAATAAATAAATAAATCTTTAAAAAAAATCAAGTCCTCTAGAGATTTGATTAGCCATTAAGACTAGGTTCAGAGGCAAGAAAGAGCCCTGATCAAGTGAACAAAGACCCAGAAAGATTAGAATGCAAGGTTGGTTCAGATACGTACTCTTTGTTAGAAGTAGGCAGAGCATTGCCAAAAGGATCATTCAGGAATTTTATGATAAGGAAGGGTCCTTTAAAAAAAAATTAATTAATTAATTAATTCTTTTATTTGTTTGGGTTTTGGTTTTTTCAAGACAGGGTTTCTTTGTGTATCTATCAGTCCTGGCTGTCCTGGAACTCTCTTTGTAGACCAGGCTGGCCTCAAACTCAATGAGATCTGCCTGCCTCTGCCTCTCAAGTGCTGGGATTTGTTTGTTTGTTTTTTGAGATAGGGTTTCTTTGTGTATCCTTGGCTGTCCTGAAGCTCACTATGTAGACCAGGCTGGCCTTGAATTCACAGAGATCTTTATGGCTCTACTCCAGTGGGTTTAAAGGTGTNCACCACCGTGTCCCTTCCAGCTTTTGATGTGACTGTGATATGTCCTTCACAAGTTCAGGTGTTTAAACACTCGATCCCAAGCTGGTGACAGTGTTTTGGGTGGTCATGAAAACCAGGACACGGGGCCTACCTAGGTCCCTGAGGGCAGGTCTTG
Organism: Neotoma lepida; assembly: GCA_001675575.1. NCBI lineage: Eukaryota > Metazoa > Chordata > Mammalia > Rodentia > Cricetidae > Neotoma > Neotoma lepida. Next base: position 97,488 of record LZPO01097185.1, on the reverse strand, counting down.
AAGGTTGTAGGTGACTCTGGTTCCAGCCAGAGCTTTCTGCATTCTGTCTGCTACCACCAAGATGTAAATAGTCTGTTCCTGAGCTCTGCTGCCAATGGATAGAGCAGCCCCACCCTTTGTTCCCCTCCCTGCAATAAGTCGTACTATGTCTCTTGAACCAGGAGCCAAAAGAAACTTATCTTCCTTAAGCTGCTTCTTCCAGGTATTTGGTTTCAGAGACAAGAAAAAAATAACACAAAGAAGTTAGAAATTCTAGGGTGGCAAAATTTAAGGCAGGAAAATATAACAGCAGCTAGCACAAGCCAGGCCTAGGTTAAAATGTAAGAGCATCTCACCTGTTATATCAATTTAAAAGTTTAAATTACATTTCATTTTGTACATGTGTGTGCATTCATGCCTCTGTGTGTGTGTGTGTGTGTGTGTGTGTGTGTGTGTGTGTGTGTATGTGCCAGTTTGCACAGGTAGAAGTCATAGGACAACTTGTGGGCAGTCCTCTCCCTCTGCCATGTAGCAGGAATATAACTCAATTTATCAGGTTTAATGGTAAGTGCCTTTACCTGCTGGACTGTCTCCCCAGCCCACATTTTACTTTTCAAGGTTTAAGGAAAACCTGCTATTGCTTATGGGTTGGCTAAGAGTCATTTTCTTTATGAGAAGTAGATTACTCTTAATAACCCAAGATGCACAGGATGAAAGTAGAGTTTCATTTATCTCCGAAAAGGCCTGGCAATAAAATAGCTTTTCAGAGAAAGCTATGCGTCTCCCTTTCAATGATGACAGAGAATGCTGCCAGGACAGAGAAAGGGCACGGTGACAAAAACCATTATCAATTTCTCATGGCTGATTTGTTAGCAGCTCCANCAAGAGAAATAATATTGCTTTCTAATCCAAAGTGGTGTCATACCTGTATTTGCAACATTATTTCTTAGATCAACATAGCTTTTTCTTGCTAGAAATTATCACACACACACATCCCCCTAATCAGGAATCCCTGGTTTGATTTAATGAGATCTACACAAAGGAGGTTGTCAGTAACCACAGAAACGGGGCAGGGTTTTCATAATGATGGTGCTTGAATTGTAGGCCCGTCTGAAAAGAGCCTTTTTAATTATAGGGTTTGGGGTGGGGGGGAGCGGACTGGAAGAGAGTAGAAGGGGTGACGGTGGATGTAAGTCTTTTATCTACTTAAAAGGATAGCAGGTGGGCCCCACTAACAAGTCTTAACCTCAGGACTTGGCTTAAAAACCCTAGAGGGGAAAAAAAAAATTTTTTTTTTTCATTTTAACCCTATGTGTTTGCTTGTCTTCCCTTCTGTAGATGACAAGGTTTGATTCAAAAGGGCTCGAAGGGCCACGGGGATAGTTGTGAGGCCCACCAGACCAGTTCAGAGGTTTGTAATCCCTCTCTAAACACAGAAGCCCTGCCTGTGTGGGCGAGTCTGCAGGCTGCCCTGGAGAGCAGCTTGCAACACCGTCCGGAGCTATTTTGAAGCCGGTGACATTAAAGTCCAGGACAGTCTCTGGGACATTTACAGTGTTAGGTAATTCAAGGCTCTCTACATTTCTCACATCAAGTCAGCAACAGTGTGTAACTCACTCTCGAAGGCAACATAACCCAAGTTAAAGGAGCTGGCATACAACTAGGGCTGTCGCCCAGGGCAGGGCCCAGAACCCCCTCATGGTTGAAGGGAGCCGCTGTAAGCTGCAGAGGTCACATCACTGCTTGAACAGGGGACAACAGGGAAAGTTGGGAGTATCAGTTGTTCCCTTTCATCAGGAAATAGAAAACTTTCCCAGAAGCTTCCTAAAGTTTCTCTTCACCTCTCATTGCCCTGAACTGTCTACC
>LZPO01097185.1:82845-95078 GCA_001675575.1 Neotoma lepida | reverse complement strand
ATCCCAGAAATGAGATGCCTTCAATTTCTTGTTGCGAGGTGACATGTATATTGCTCATTAGAAAGCCATCAGCTCAGAGTAAGGATCATTTGTGTATGCACACAACCCGTCTGGAACTCCAAAGGTATTGCATGGTATACCCAGCGCATTTCAGTTTAATAAAGACTGGCATGAATGACCTCAGGTCTGAGCCACCCTCGCTGAGGACAGGGCCAGCAATTTCATCCCAGCAGNTGTTTTATGAGTAGTGACACCTACCTGAAGGTGTATGTCCTTGGTCGTCTGCCACAGCTACTTTGCTGTCTGACAAAACTCTTAGGTATTTCAACCAAAAATGAAGGACGGGAGCTGGAGAGGTNGCTTGGTGGTTAGAGTGTTTGCTGCTTTAGTAGAGGACGAGGATTGGGTTCTCAGCACCCTCATCCATAGCTTACAATCGCCTGTTACTCCAGCTCCAGTGGGGGGGGGTCTGCTGCCCTCTTCTGGCCTCCACAGGCACCTACACACACAGAGGAAGAAAACACACTTGGTAGCAAAAACAAAAATCTTAGGGCTGATGATGTATGTCTGTGAGAGCACTTCCTACTTGCTTGACATCCCTGGTTCAATCCCTGGTACTGCATAACAAACACGAAGCTTCGCTTGTGTTTTTATTGACCNGAGTTTGATCCCTGGAACCCACAAGGTATGAAGAGAGAATGACTCTCCAAAGTTGTCCCCTGAAATCCACATTCCCACTGTGGGGGTAGGGGGATGAGGAACAAATACAAATAAATAAAACTAAAAAAAAATAAAAATAAACATATAAATGTAATTAATTTCTTTTTTCTAAAGTCAGGGAGCAGAGACACGTGAATTTTTGTGAGTTTGAGGCCAGCCTGGTCAGCCAGATCTACATTAGACAGACCCTGTCTCAGTGCAAACAAATGAATAAATACAGAAGAAAGAAATAGAAGGAGATGCTGTCTTCAAACCAAAACAACAGCGAAACTACCATTTAAAAACCCCCAAACAGGTTCCTTGTATTCTTGCTTTCTGATAAATGTAGACTATTCCAGTCAACAATGGTACTTGTTTGAGTGTGAATAAANCTAATAAATCTAATAAAACCGAATGCCAACTTCTTTATGATAGGAAGTGGGATGCTGGAATGGCTCAGACATCCTTAGCAAGACAAAGGAGTGAACAGTATTGCCATTTCCCCCATATTGTCCTGCAAAGATCTCATGGGTGTTTTAGACTACTGAAGGAATTTCCTGGGGCGAAACACAATAGGCCCTTTTCTAGATAGGGAAATATTCTGTAGTCCAAAAAGAGAATCTCCCTATGGATGTCTAAACTACGTCCTTGCCACCTTGATCCCACTGCTTAGACAAGAGGCAAAAGAGAATGAGGAGGAAAGAACCAACTGATGGAGACTTGCTGGCTCTACCCGGGATGCTGACAGTGAAAAACCATGAAGTTATGACTTCAAAGAGTTCTAGAAAAGAGGAGAGATGGGGTTGTCTTATATTCGACATTCATCTTTCTGTAGAAGACACCGGATCTCCCATAGCTCTTCAGCCCACAGGAGTTCACTCAGACCTATGAGAGACAATTCCCCTGTGTCCAATGCCTTCTTTTGTTTTTGTTTGATTTTAGTTTTTCAGACAGGATTTCATGTAGCCCAGGCTATCCTCAAATTTGCTATGTAGTCAAGGATGATCCTCTTGCTTCCACATCACAAATGCTGGAATTATGCACACATCATTACACCTGGTTTATGGGATTCTGAGAGTCAAATCCTGGGCTTCATAAGTGCTCGGTAAATAACTACCAACTGAGCTATATCACCAGCCTACCCTATGGCTTCTTGCCTCAGGCCCTTTGCCTCCCAGCCTGCAGCCCTTCCTTGGCTGCAGATCTGCGCTTGACTAGCATGCACACAGATGGAAAGTTGTAAAGGTAAGTTCCCTGGAGCAACACAAATACACAGGCTTCAGGGGACTGGTGGGGTAGCCCAGTGGTAGGATGTGTGCTTAGCAGTTATGAATCCCTAGCACCACCCACCAAAACCCCAATAAACCAAACAGGACACAGGAGTGGGTGGATACATCCTCTAGCTTCCTCTCCGTCTAGTGGACAATTCTCTGAGTCCTCTATAATAGTCTCTCAGGAGGTACTGTACAGGACGGAACCCCCTCCCACCCCCCCAGTTATGTAAAGAGATAAGCCGTCAGGAACACACACTTGTGTCTCTGTTATGTCCCTGTTTCACTTCCCCATTCGATCACATTGCTTCCTGGAAACACCTTCCAAATAAACCACCAGGACCTCTGTTGGAATTCCTGGCCACTCCCCCAGCTAGATNACCGCACATGCGCGGTTCGGTAGCCAAGCAAGGGGCCTTACGTTCTATGTCCTACGTAATCCACGTGCTGCGTGATCATGTAATTTGCGTGCAGCGTGACCGAGCAATCTATGCACATGCATGGCGTAGCTCTGTAAGCCTATATGCGCATGTGCAGGGCAATCCTTAAAAAGCAGATCACAGACTCNTCCTCTCTTTCTTTTCTCCTCCTTCCTCTCTTTCCCCATGCACGTGTCTTCCACAGGCCTGAGCACCCCCTTCTGTCTTCTTCCCCTAATAAACTCTTAATAATGGGTTCGTCGTACCTTGTGGCTTTTCTCACACGGTAACAGCGCTGCTGACACTGCGCGCTGCCACTGCGTTAAAACCAACAACCTGAAGGATCCAAAGCTAAGGCACAACCCTCGAATGGGCCATTCGAGAAAATAGAAACCCAAGCAAATAGAAAGCTTGCCTTGCAAAGGTAGCTCACAACTCTCTCCCTCCCTGTTCATCTTACACAGAAGCTGGCCAGATGTGGCAGTCACTGGCATGGTTAGGGGCATGGGAGGCTGAAGGAGAGGAAGGAGACAAAGCTGATACCAGGTTTTACATTTCAAATACTTCAGTTTCAGATTTGAGCTCTTGTATCCCAGCCTGGCCTTGAACTTACTGTGTATCCGAAGTTGGCCTTGTACTCGATTCCCCTGCCTCTGCCTTCCTAATGCTGAGATTACAGGTGGGCATGATTGCACCTGTTTATATGGTGTCAGGGATGGAACCCAGGGCTTTGTGCATGCCGAGCACACACTCTTTTCTGCTGAGCTACATCCCCAGTCAGATTCCTGTGTTTCAGATCCAGCCATTTGGAAGGACAATGGTACCACCCCTGAGCTAGTGGTTGCTGAAGGAGGGGCAGTTTAGAGTAAACCCAGAATGTGCTAATTTCCTTGCATAGAGAGCCTGTTACATGTTTACGTCATGGGTAGCTACAGCCAGAACCAGAAATATGACTTTTGAAGTCCAGGGCAGGATGAAAATAAAGAGGTGGAGAGGTAACTCAAGAAGGTAAAGGTGACTGCCACCTATCCTGACTAAGCTGAATCCCTAGGACCCACATGGTGGAAGGAGAGAACCAACGCTCACAAGTTGTCCCCATACATGCTGTGGCAAGCATCCCCTCACGGAGCACACATACACACACACACACACACACACACACACACACACACACACACACGACAAAAATTAAAATATAATTTTTTTTCTTGGTTTTCGAGACAGGGTTTCTCTGTGAAATAGCCCTGGCTGTCCTGAAACTCGCTCTGTAGACCAGGCTGGCCTCGAACTCACAGAGATCTGCCTGCTTCTGCCTCCTGAGTNCTGGGTAAAATATAATCTTAAAAACTGAAAATGCAAAGCCCTTGCTCCAAAGTTAAAACTCTAAAGCTAGCAACTACAGAGTGTTAAACCTAGCAGAGAACCCTCCTGAGTGCTGGGTTCTCTGTTTGAGCAGGTTGCTTGAAGCTGGCCCCAGCCCTGGCTGCATGAAAACAAGAGGAAGGGGTTAAAGCCAGCTTCTCACACAGCTNGCAGGCCATGGCNACACAAAGAAGCAAGCAGTCCTAGTTAGGCTTCTCTGCAGCTGTGATGAACACTGACCAAAAACAACTCAGGGTGAGAAAGGGTTTATTTCAGCTTACAGCTCTCAGGTCACACACACTCCATCATGAAAGGAAGTCAGGGTAGTAACTCAAGTAGGAACCTAGAGGTGAGAACTGAAGCAGAGGCCCTGAAGGGATGCTGCTTACTGGCTTGCTCAGCCTGCTTTCTTACAGTGATCTACCCGCCCAGTGATGACACCACCCACAGTGGGCTGGGCCTTTCCACCTCAACCATCAATCAAGAAAACGACCCACAGGCTTGCCCACTGGCCCATCTGATAGAGATAATCCCTTAGATCAAGTTGACAAAAACCCAACTAACACGGAAGTAAACAATGATGTGTAGTACTTCTTGTCTTTTAGAGACTCATGCCAAAATATTTGCAGATGAAACAATCTTGTCTGAGTTTTTGCTTCAAAATAATTGGGGGGGGGTAAAGGGAAGCAGGGAGTGGGGTATGTTGCCTTGAGTCCATCATTGATGAAGCTGGGTGACAATACATGAAATTTCAACATAATGTGCTTTTAGAATTTTGCATATGTTTGATGTTTTCTATAATTCAAAAACACTTTCAAGCCTGGCATGGTGGCCCCCGCCTGCGGTCCCAGGTGTTGAAGAGGCTGGAGCCCAGGAGTTCAGGGCTCCCTTCAACTTAGGCAGCATAGTAAGACTTTGTCTCAAACAAACAAATGAACAAATGAAAACACTGGGGATGGTGGTTGGAATGAGAAATGTCCTCAATAGGCTCGAGAATTTGAATACTTGGTCCCCGGTGGGTTGTGCTGTTTGGGGAGGTTAAAGGAATGAAGTATAAGGGGGTAGAGCCTTGCTTGAGGAATGACGTCACTGGAGACAGGATCTGTGTTTATAGCTTAACCCCACTTTTAATTTGTTCTTTCTGCTTTCTGTTTGTAGGAAGAGGTGTGCTCTCTAGGATTCTTGCTTCAACTGCCTGCTGCCAGGTCTCCCCTGCCATTATAGACTGTCCCTTTGTGAGCCCGACGCTTCTTCCTATACATTGTTTTGGTCATGGTGTCTATCGCTGTAGTAACAGGAAATCAGTGATGCGACAATGCATGAAGCCAAGTGTGGTGTGAGTTTGGTGGTGCATGCCTGTAATCCAGTGTTTGAGAGGCTGAGGCAGAAGGATTGAGGCAAGATTAGGTCACAAAGCCAAGAACTCCTTCTGGAGCCTGGATATATAAATATACAAATTCCAAAGTGAATAAATTTCCAAAATACTGTTAGTCCAGAACAGGGCAGACTGGCTCAGAGGCATAAATCACCTACCATTTAAACCATGTGTGTGTGTGTGTGTGTGTGTGTGTGTGTGTTTGCACATTTGCGTTTGAGCATGTGATCAACATCAGGTCTTTCCCTCAATCACTCTCCACCTACCTTTTTGAGGCAGATCTCTCACAGGACTTTGGGTTTACCAGTTCAGCAAGGTTGGCTTGCCAGTGAGCACCAGGGGGCCTCCTGTTTCTCCAACGTTGGGATTACAGTTGTGTGCTTCTGTGCTGGCTCTTTATGTGGATACTGGAGATCCAAACTCAGGTCCTCAGGCTTGCATGACAAGCAATTTACCAACTGAGCCATCTNCCCAACCTCCTTGCTGCCTCTCCCCCATGGCCAGATTTGTCTCAATATATAGCTTTGATTGGTCTGGAACTATGTAGACCAGGCTGGCCCTGAACTCATTGAGATCCACCTGCCTCTGCCTCCCAAGTGTGAGATTACAGGCATGCAGTACCATGCTGGGCTACCCCTGCCCCTTTTGAGATAGAGTCTCAGTTAGCCCAGGATGGCTCCAAACTCATTATGTAGCTGAGGATGACCTTAAATTCCTCATCCTTCTCCCTCCACATCCTGAGTACTGGGATTAGAGGCATGTGCCACCACATCTGGCTTTATGTGCTGCTGAGAATTGAACTCAGGGCCTCATGCATGCTAGGCAAGCATTCTACCAACTGAATTAAATTTTTAGCCTCTCATTTTTCTTTCTTTNTTCTTTTCTTTCTTTCCTTTTTTTTGAGACAGCGTTTCTCTGTGTAGCCCTGGTTGTCCTGGAACTTGCTCTGTACACCTGGCTGGCCTCAAATTCAGAGATCCACCTGCCTCTGCCTCCTGAGTGCTGGGATTGAAGGTTTGTGCCACCACTCCTGGCTTAGCCATTCATTGTTTGAGACAGAGTCTCACCTGGCCCAGTTAGCTGAGGTTAGCCTCAAATTCTATATATAGCTAAGGATGACCTTGGACTCCTGATCTTCCTTTTTCATCTTATGCCATCTTCCTAAATAAGGTATTGTTATTACTTGGTTTTTCTTTTCTCTCTCATTCCCTTCCTTCCTTCCTTCCTTCCTTCCTTCCTTCCTTCCTTCCTTCCTTCTTCCTTCCTTCCTTCCCTCCCTCCGTTCTTCCTTCCTATCTCTCTTCTAGGTAGCTTAAGTTGGTCTTGAATTCACTATGTCCCAAAGGATTCCCTTGCCTCTAACCTCTTAAGCGCTGGCTTACCAGTATGTACCTCCATGCCCAGTTTTATATAGTGCTAAGAATCAAACCTAGGGTTTCATGCACAGTAGGCAAGCACTCAACCAGTTGAGATCTATCTCTAGCCCCAGCCCCCAGCACCTAAATTACAGGATCCAGCCTTTGGCTGGTGAAAGACTTGTCTTCACTGTGGTAATGCAAGATCTTGGTAGCTGTGCCCAGTAGGGTCAGGAGTCACAAAAAACTCCATGAGGAAGCAGGTTGGCTGCTGGAACTAAGATCCTAGTATTGGCAGAGGAAAGGCCAGGATTATGTCTAGGATTGAATTATATAGTCCCTGTATCCTCAAGCTGAGGTTTCTACACAAAATAAATGCCTAAGTAACAGAACTGACTTTATCACAGCTCTGGAAACTGGAAGTCCCGGGTCAAGGTGTGGACAGGCATGGTTTCTCCACGGCCTTCCCTCCGTATGCAGTCCCTGGTGTCTTTCTCTTCTTATAAGGATGCTGGTCACACTAGATAAGGACACCACTGTTATGTTCTCATTTAACCTCAACTACTTCAGAAGGCCTTATCTCCACACATATTAAGGGGTAGAGTTTCAAAACACGAATTTTGGAGAGACAGCCCTCAGACTCTCTCTGAACTTTGACTTCATCATCATTGTAAATAAATTATAATCAAAGTGGGAGACTTGGCTCAGTGGTTAAGAGCACTCCTTGCTCAAGGACTCAAGTTTGGTTCCCTTATTACCATCCTGAATCTGACACTTGCTTATGCACATATGAAAATGCAGGCCAAACACTCATATATAGGTAAAATAAAAGAAATATCTAAAAGAAAATTATAGTTGCAAAAAACTCATTGAAATAAGAAGTAACATCCNCACTGTCTACTATATTTATCTTTGACCTATTGNGCCAGACCAGGTGGTGAGGCAGGACAGAAAAAAACAGGCTCTNAGCCAATGGGGGAAGGCTTCAGTTTAGAGGTTTCCCTGTGGTCCTTTCACCTCTCTGACCCAGGTAGTTACTGTGAAGATCCAAAGAAGAAATGATTTGAAATAATTAAAACCACGCACTTTAAAAAGCATGATTTTCATTGCCTGTATGATGCAGTCTTAAGCCATACAGCTATTAATTTTGTCACTAAGCGCCACCTCCTCGATTGCTTCACTTATACCATTTGCCACTGAATTAGTAATGATTTGGCTTGGCTATTAGTGAAAGAAAACCCCAAATAGCAGTTGCTTAACAAAACAGACAAATTGAACAACAGCAATCTGCTTCCAAAAATCTTTAGGGACCAGTCCTTCCAGTGACATGTAAGGATGCAAGGAAGAGACAAACAAACAACAAAACAGAAAAAGAACAAAGCAACAAAGGGTTGTGAGCCACAGGGATCTCCATCCATCCTGCTGGCNCCAATTTAGTCCATGGACCACGCTTGCCCCACAAGGGAAGCCAGGAATCATATCCATTCTAGGTGGCTCTGTGTGCTGTTAACATTTTTTATTGCTAGGAAAGATGAGAAAAGCAAGCATTGCTAGGAACTGGGAATCTGCTTTGTAACAGGTTCCTGAAATGTTCTGGACTTTTGCAGTTCCACGAATCAACCAAGATGTTGACTGAGAAAACAAACAAACAAACAAACAAAAACTTTAATAGGTACAGCTTTATATTTAAAATGATTTTTTTTTCCAGTGCTGGGGCTCCAACTCAGAGTCTTGTATATGCCAGGCAAGCATTCTGTCACCAGACCACATCCTTAGCTCTTTAAGGAACCATTAGGGCTGCATCAGTGGCTCCTGGGTAAACTGCCTGCTGAGCAAATTCATGAAGACATGAATTTGGATTCCTAACACCCACTTAGAAAGCCAGGCATGGTAGTGCGTGTAAGCCCATTGCTTCCAGTATGATGGAGACAGCAGATCCTACGGACCAGTCCGGAATTCAGAGGCACCTACCTCCGCCTCCCAAGTGTTGGAATTAAAGGTGTGTACCAACACCACCCAGCATAAAATAAACAAGAACAACAACAAAAAGAATCAAGGTAGAAGAACAGTAAAATGGCTTCCCAGACAAATGTGCTTGCTGCCAAGGCTGACGACCTGCATTCAATCACTAGCAGCCACACCATAGAAAGACAGGATTGCTTCCCATGGACTGTCCTCTGACTTCCACATGGGTGCTGTGGCATGTATGTACCCACACAAATGCACACTCCTACAAATAACAAAATTAATAATTAAAAATTNAAAAAAAGGTGAGTGGTGATGGCCCATGCCTTTAATCCCAGCACTCAGGAGGTAGAGGCAGGCAGATCTCCGAGTTTGAGGTCAGTCTGATCCACAGAGTTCTAGGACAGCCAGGACTACACAGAGAAACCCTGTCTTGAAAAAACAAAACAAAACCAACCAAACAAACAAAGAGAGAGAGCCATAGAGGAAGACACTTAGTATTGACCTTTGGTGTCCATAGGTGCATGAATGAGTGAGCGCACCTGTACACACACACACCCACAAACACACCACAGACAGATACACAGACCACACAAGATTATTTTCATGCTTTCAGAGTTCACAGGTTCCCAGATGAATNGAAACAGGTAGAATTGTGCACGATGCTGTGAGGACATCGCTGTGGCCGAATAAAAGGGAACTCTAGAAACCACCAGTTTTGTTCTATAGGAAGCCTCCTAAATCAGTTCCTCCTGGATTACATGCGGATGTCTAGTCAATAGACTCTAGAATCTCATTATGTAACCCTGAGGAGCCTGGAATTCATCATGGAGACCGGGCTGGCTCCAAACTCAAAGAAATCCTACTGCCTCTGCCTCCCAAATGCTGAGGGTAAAAGCACACATCATCAAGTCAGACAATATTTAACTTTAATTTTTTCTTAAAACAACAACAACAAACCCCCCTACCTCCCCAGCCCAGGGTCTCAGGTAGTCCAGCTAGCCTGGAAATCACCATGTAGCTGGACATGACTTTGAACTTCTGATCTTTCTACCCCTCCCTCCTGGAAGCCGGAATTATGTGTGGGCTCTATATCCAGGTTATGCAAGGCTGGGGTTGAATCCAGAGTTTTGTGTATGCCAGTCAAGCATTCTACCAATGGAGCTACATTTTCAGCCCCAGTGTTTAGAATAATTTGTGCCCATGGGTTTATAATGGGGCTTACTGTGCTGAAAGAGCTAGGGACCACTTGAAGGGGATGAAAGGACAAACTCTGGGCCCTTACCTTGAAACCCACTGAAAGCATACTTTCAGTAGCTTTGTGATAAAATAGTAGATTAAGTCACAAGGCTGGAATGTTTACAGACAAGGGGCCTATATGACTAAGCCAGGTTAAAACAGTGTGGCTCAAGGCAGTCACGCAATCACCCAATGGAACAGGAGAAACTATTAACCAGAAAATCCTTGTGCCATGAAACGCTCTTGGTAAGCCCCAGAACCAACTTCAGTATCAACTGGTCAAAGCTAAATCAGCATTTGCTCTTTCTTGACCTGAAAATTCCTAATTTTGGAGGTCCCACAGCTGGGCAATGCATTATTGACTTCCCACTGGCCTGCAGGAGATAAGACCTCTGATGTAGGTTCTGGTAACAGTTACCTAGGTTAGTTCTCAGAACCTGGAGGAGCCCTTTGATAAACACTGGCTTTTCCCTGTAACCTATAGATAATATCTGATGAATGACAAACTTGACATAAAAGGCTTGGCATCCATCTTTAAATCGTGTCTGTTCCCTTTGCTCCTTAACCCTGGGGTCAAATTCTTCCAAGCTTTACACAGAGACATGGCAATCATTTAAAATGCTGCGCCCAAGAGCCAGGGAGATGACTCAGTTGGTAAAGTGTCTGCCCTATAAACCTGGGGACCTGAGTTCAGATCCCCAGAACCCACATAAATAACTGGGTGTGTGGAAGCATATGCCTTTAACTCCAGCATTGTGGGGTGTAGACAAGTGGATCCCTGAAGCCAGGGATCCTAGCCGATCTCAGAAAACATAGATGCAGGAAAGACAGTTGATATTAGCCTTGGATCTCCACACCTGTGCTCACACACATGCATACAACCTGTACACATACACGCCCACACCTACACTAACAAATACATACAACACACACATACACACACACACACACACAATGCATGCATACTCACACATTTTGTCAAAGACTATAACGCAGTTTTTGTTTTTAAGACAGAATCTCACATTGTAGCCCAGGCTGATCTATATAACATATATCACATATAACCTATATGTGTTGCTCCTACTCAGCTTTGTGTGAGCTGGAATTAACAGGCACAAACCATCATGCCCAGCATGCTGCAAGTCCACCATTGTCCACTGGTGCTGGTGTGAGTACCTTACTCTGTGCTTTCTTGGCAGCTCAAGCCAGGACAGTCCCTCAGCCTTATCAAANGCCCCCAACAAACCANAGGCCAGGAAGTTTGTGAAAGAGGATGACATCAACAGGAGACACTCCACAGTTCCTGAGTTGGGTCATGGCTCTTAGCCTGTAAACCTCCATGCTGGATTGCTTGCACACAAGAAAAACTGAAACCAGGCCCTACGGCACATTCCTGGAATCTGTTTTTGTGAGACTGGGGCAGTGGATTGAAGTGGATTATGTACACCACACTTAGATGTACTCAGAAAAATTGGCAAGCATCTGCCATTTCCTTGGTCCTGTGAACAGCAGCCGGCCTTTCTCTCTCTGCTATCCTTTCAGTTAGAGCGGAAGTTCGGCCAGTTTGGGCTTAAGTAAAGAAGCCTTGCTTGTCTTGATTGTAATGAGTNGCTTTTTATGCCACAAATCCCTGCTGTCAGGTAACAATGCCACCCCTGGCTACTGGAAGAGATAATTCCAGGGGACAGGAATGTGGAGGCAGAACCTTTATTGGGGTTTTCCAAGGGGTAAGGCAAGGCAGGGCAAGGCAACCAGCTTTGAGTCAGAATTTCAGCAGGCATTGGGTTGTAGAAGTGATAGCTAGCTGGTACCTGGCCCTTGGATGAATTAGGGTAGATGAAACACTGGCTTCAGAGTTGTGTTGTAGAATATTATTTTAAGATGTGTACGATTTTTTTTTTTCCCCTGAAACAAGGTTTCTCCGTATAATAGCTCTGGCTGTCTTGGAACTTGCTTCGTAGACCAGGCTGGCCTCAAACTCACAGAGATCCGCCTGCCTCTGCCTCCTGAGTGCTGGGATTAAAGGTGTATGCCACCACCTCCTGGCATGTTACATTTGTTTATGCTGTAGAATATTTGTTTAATGATGCAAAGATGTGTTGCATTCTTTTATGTTGCATTTGTTTAACTCTGTGAAGCTGTGTTACTTTGCCTGTCTAAAACACCTAATTGGTCTAATAAAGAGCTGAACAGCCAATAGCAAGGCAGGAGAAAGGATGGGAGGGGCTGGGGGCAGAGAGAATAAAAAGAAGAGATCAAGGAAGGATCAAGAAAAGAAGGGGCCAACCACTCAGCAACACAGCCAGACACAGAATAAGAAGGAAAGAAAAGATATACAGAAATAGAGAAAAGTAAAAGCCCAGAGGCAAAAGGTAGATGGGATAATTTAAGTTAAGAAAAGCTGGCAAGAAACAAGCCAAGCTAAGGCTGGGCATTCATAAGTATTGTGAAATGGCATGCAAGAGGCCTTGGAGGGTTTGAGCCAAGGTGCCCAGTGGGTGAGGGAGACACGCCATGCAGCCGCTGCGTGGCATGGTGGAAAGTTACT
>LZPO01097185.1:47152-70691 GCA_001675575.1 Neotoma lepida | reverse complement strand
AAAAAAAAAGTCCTCTGTATGTGCCCAGGGTTGTCTGAATTGTGAGGCTTGCGTTTGAGACCCTGAAATGTGTGCTTTTAGTTCATTCTCCTTCGTGATAAATGCATGAGTCCCACTCATTAGAAACTTAGGGACACATTGATTTGGAANTGGCAGTAAGAACCATTCAGAAAGCAGCACCTACCTTAGGTATTTTTAATACAAGGAAGTGGATTTGAAGTAGAAATCAACCATCTTGTCTGTCTGTTACCAGAGTTTAGGAACTACTGAGCCACTCTTTATTACAGGTAAATCCCAAGACATCTTAAATGTCAGTCATCAGCAGAGAGCATGAAGAGACTGTCATGTTCTCATAAAGTAGACTAGAGACACAGCAATGACACAAGAAAGACCTGCCATACACTATTGTGGAATATTCCTTTACACTGTGTGAAGATGTGTCACGGTGATTGGTTTAATAAAGAGCTGAATAGCCAATAGCCAGGCAGGAAGAGGTTAGGCGGGACTTCTGGGGACAGAGAGGACTCGGAGAGGAAGAAAGGCAGGGTCACCAGCTGGATGCAGAGGAGACAGGGCAATACTGGAGGAGAGGTAAAAGCCACAAGCCACGTGGCAGCATGTAAATGAATAGAAATGGGTTAATTTAAGTTATAAGAGTTAGTTAAAAACAAACCTAAACTAAGGTCAAGCTTTCATAACTAATAAGAAGTCTCTGTGTCATTATTTGGAAGGTGGTGGTACAGAGAAAGACTTGCTACAGTACACCACCAGTACCTGTGTGAATCCCTGCCTTGATTTCTCCTGGGTAGAGACTGGGAAGTGGATCTGCTAGGTCGTATGACAACACTAATTTTTATTTATATTTATATTTATTATTATTGTTGTTGTTGTTGTTTTTTCTAGACAGGGTTTCACTGTGTAACTCTGGCTTTCTTGAAACTTGCTTTGTAGACCAGGCTGGCCTTGAACTCTAGAGAGTCTCCTGTCTCTGCCTCCTGAGTGCTGGAATTAAATGCATTCACCACTACTGCCATGCTGACAATGCTAATTTTTAAAGGAACTGCCCACCTGTCCCCCATCCCAGTATCTTAAGTTTCTCAGTCGCTTCCCTCCTAGGGATGAACCTAAAAATGCTTAGCTTTGTTACTGAGACTTTCAAAAGTATGTATTTCCATGTCTGTCCGTGTGTACTATGTGTAAAGGTTCACGAGGAGGCCAGGAGGTGGCACTGGATCCCCTGATGCTGGAAGGGAAGGCAGTTGTGAGCCATCTGGTATAGGTGCTGAGAACTTCACTCAGGTTCCCTGGATGAGCAGCAAGTGTTCTGAATGGCTGAGCCATCTCTTCTGCTCCACTTTGGGAACTTTAGAGAGCCAGAGTCATACCAGGTCAAGTCTCCTTTGCTCAGTGTCACCTTTGAGATCATCCGTTTATACCAGGTCAAGTCTCCTTTGCTCAGTGTCACATTTGAGATCATCCGTGGTGTATGTTCGCTTTAAGATGAGAGCTGTTCGGAGGTAGATTGCCTGCACTCCAAGACCCCACCCTATACACTGTATATATATAGCCCGCTGTTGCCCTGAAACCAGCTCACAGTACCTTGAGCTCCACAGTGAGCATTTCCCTCCCTCTCAATGTCCTTTTGTGCTGCTTGGGAATTTCATAGGGATGGGGTCGCACCAAGTCATGCCTTCTTTGCTCAGCATTGCTTCACCATTGTCCCTGTGGTGCCGTGTCTAGTGTTCTGTCTTATTCTGCTCTATGACAGCCTCCTCACGTGGTCTCCTGCTGCCAGATATTGAGGCTACTCCAGATTTTGCCTGTTATGAACCATGCTTTGGTGGTTCCTGCACTCTTGTAGTACATGAGGCAAGATGGCCACTTTCTACCCCCAATCCACCTCCCCACCCCCGTATTCCATCCCTCTGAAATACCTAATGTGGGAGTGGCTTTCCAATGAGGCCACTGCTAATTATTTCCTAATCAGCATTTCCCAACATTCCCACCAGTGATTTTCTCATAGCCTTATGAACACTTGTGATTTTTGTTTGTTTAGTTTGTTTTGCAAATAGCCACCCTGGTAGATGTGGCTCAAGTCTTACTTTCATGAAGAAACTTATTTTCCAATGTTACCCAAGAAAATGGATGAGANCTTCCCCTACTTGGCTAAAGTAAGCATTTTCTCATCTCCAGGGAAGCTGGCCAGGGGTCTCATTAAAGCTGGGTTACATGTTCCTCTCAGTTCTATTCAACGAAACTTCTGGCATCTTTTATGCCATTCTTGGGAATATGATGTGTGTAAAATTGCATAGGAAATGGGAGGAAGAAAACGTTGTGAGCTAACACAGAAGGAAGTTCAGTGTGTTTCGTAAGCACTGTGTGCGTGCTCTCCCTCATGCAGCCTGGTAGCAAGCCAACTTTCTCTCTGAGTTTCTGGATTTTTCCACTGTTCTTCCTTCCTGCCTTTCTCTCTCTCTCTCTCTCTCTTCCTTCCTTCCTTCTTTCCTTCCTTCCTTCCTTCTTTTCTTTCTGTTTTTCCTCCCAATACTTGTGCACAAATTAGAAATGAGCTTATGTTCTTTGCTCTAAACTGTCTATTTCTATTGTAAATTACACCATCTATAATTTCCAGTTAACTGATTTTTCTCCAAACACTTTTACTTTCATAACAGGTTCACCAGTTAAAAGCCAACTGCCATGCTTCCCAAGATTAAAAAGATGAAATTTGCAACTTTGGAGGACATTCCCTTCACATATGCAAATCACAATGAAGACCCAGCTATGAAATACTCCCACTGCACAGCCTGTCATTTCCGGCTGGTTTTCCTGTCTTCGCTTCCATCTTGCTGTTGGAGTGTTGGCACCATGGACATGCCACCACATCCAGCTCTTCTCACGGGTTCGGGAAGCTGAACTCAGGTTGTCAAGCTTGTGCAATATGTTATTTTACATGCTGAGCCATCCCACCACCCCCTTATCTTTTCCTTGCCCAAATACTCCCCATCCTTCAACGTCTCAATCAGAACCTTCTATCCTGGGAAGTCCTTGAAGATCTCCTCCAGCTTTTCTGACTGGATCATTTTTAGAATTACATTTACTTAGTTGTGTTTGGTAGGGCCATGTGTCAAGTTCAGAGGACAACTTGTGGGAGTCAGTTCTCTCTTTCCACCATGTGGGGATGGAACTCAGGTCCTTGGGCTTTGTGGCAAGCTCCTTTACCCACTGAGCCTTCTTGCCAGCCCTCTACATGGATTGCAGTTCCTCTTGTTATAGCCATAGGTCCTGAATTAGAATATGAACTCTGTATTCAGAGACCATGTCATGCTCAAGATGTCCCACTGCACACAGCTCAGAGAGCATTGATGTCTGGGGAAGCCACTGATGTTTTGAACTACCATTAGAGGTGTTCAGTGTACTTTTCCTGAAAAATGTAAACAAGTATCCTGTTGTTGGTTGTTTCATTACTCTTTTGGGGGGTCTGCCACCCAGCTCCCAAATAAACGTCCAGCCTTAGCTTGTCTTGTTTCTTGCCAGCTTTCCTTAACTTATTCCGGCTACGTTTTGCCTCTGGGATTTTCTCCTTCTCTTACTTCTGTAAATCTTACTCTTACTCTGTGGTTTGCTGTGTAGCTGTGTGGCTGGCCCCTGGAGTCCTCTTCCTTCTGACTATTTCTTTCTTCGTCCAGATTTCTCCCTCTGTATAGTCTCTCTGCCTGCCAGCCTTGCCTACCCTTTCTCCTGCCTTGCTATTGGCCATTCAGTTCTTTATTAGACTTCAGGTGTTTTAGACAGGCAAAGTATCACAGCTTCACAGAGTTAAACAAATGAAACATAAACAAAAATAATACACCTTAAAATAATATTCTACAATAGTATCCACTTACTCCAGGGCAGGTTGGGGGTTGGGGAAACGGGGTTGGGGAGTGGGACACAGATCCAAAGAACTCTACGTGGCTCTAGCATGGTAAACCACTTCAGGGACCCCAAAGCAGCCACACCTGGAAAACCTTGCCTCAGTGTTCATGAGGACTTTCTCATAGCAGGACAACAGGAGTTCCTCCCTCAGGTAGCCTTTCTCCCTATATGTGCTTTACCACAGTGGTTCTCAATCTCCTAATGCTGCAACCCTTTAATACAGTTCCTTGTGTGGTGACCCCCCCAACCATAAAATTATTTCATTGCTACTTTATATAACTGTAATTTTGCTACTGTTATGAATTGTAATGTAAATACTTGTGTTTTCTGATGGTCCCAGGTGACCCCTGTGAAAGGATTGTTCGGGCCCCCAAAAGGGGTCAAGACCCACAAGTTGAGGACGGCTGTTCTAGCACCTACTAAGACCACACAAGTTGGGACAGAATGAGCTACAGTTGGGTGGGAGCAGCAGGAGTGGCGCTGACTCTCAAGTGGGGGTTTAGTGACCTCCCCTCCTATGAGGGACTGCTACCAAGCTCAATCTTAAGAATTTCTGCTGCTTCTGATGAAGATGTTTAATGGCTGCTGTGTTAACAGAGAGGAGAAGGACACAGGACACCCTAAATCTCCATCTCTTAAATCCAGACACAATTTGGTGAACAGTGAATGTATTTTGGAACAAAACTGAGGAAAAGCCACCTTATAAAGTGGCAGGTGTAAGAAGCAAGCAATGAGACCAAAAGGTTAGAGTTGGGTTGCCCTTCAGTAGCAATGAAACAAACGAGGTTCAGGCTCAGTTCTTCTGCCTCCTAGTGTGGCTTTGTGGCCTTAGACAGAATAAATTTCTCAGCTTGTTTGCAGCCGAGGATGACAATTCTACCGCTTGACAAGCTCGATTTCAAACACCTGCTTTCTGGCAGTTAAAGTCAGCTCCTCAGGTTTCACTCACTTCCCTTCATGATGGACCGTAATGAGGATGTGTAAGCCAAATAAACTCTTTCCTCTTCAAGTTGCTTTTGGTCATGGTGTTTTGTCACAGCTGTAGAAAACAAAGACAGACATCTTCTGGCTACAGAATCAATTTGAAGTCAGCCTGGGATATGTGGGATTCTAGGGAAACAAGAAAGGAATCCTCTTCTGCTGGCGGTTTCCTAGCAACGGGAAGCATGGCTTGCCGTACAGTACCACCTGGGGCCCACCAGAGACCTGGTGGTGGGTGGTTTTCACAGCAAGGGCAGGCAAGGTGGGCTGAGTAGGGTGGATAGGTTCAGGCAAGGCAGGTTTGAGTGGCCTCACATGGGGGCTGTCACTAGTCATCTGGGACTTGGGGATGAGCAGAGGAACATGGTCCCCTGGAGTGTAAGAGCCAGATAGAGAAGGTGGCTTCTAGTATGGGATCTATATTGGTTGGTGTACTTGTGAAAGGTGGGCTAGATGCTACTTCCAAGAATGGGCTATCCCTAGGAAAGGCATCTTTCTGCAGTCAATGAAAACTCAGAGACCAGAGCAACAAGATGACAGAATATTTATTTAATAAACAACAACAAAACAGTTAGCATGGTTGTTGAGTGGGTAAACCAAGAAAAGAAGTAAAAGGAGGACATGACTGCTCCTAGGTATGGTGGAGGAGAAGGTTATAGCAGATATGAGGGAGAGCATAGCCAGAGACAAAGGCNTCAGGGAGAGTCCAGACTGAACATGACCAGCAAACTGAGCCAGGCCCTGTGAGGAGAGAGGGGAGGGGAGAGGGGAGAGGGGAGAGGCAGGAGCCAAGAGACCAAAAGAACCACGTAGGTAAAATGGGTAGGCTCTATAGGGAAGAGCAGGTGGTGGGGTGGGGGTGGTGGGGCGGGGGGGGCGCCCAGCCCAGTCCCTAGGCTGGAGAAATTTAGGGTAGGGGGCAAGGTATGCCTGCCATGAGGACCCTGTAACAGGTAGGGACTGAGGGATGCTGGGAGAACCTGGAGGCCAGCATCAGCTTTGATATGTCAGTGGGCACCTCTTTAGCCTGGGTTGGAGAACTAACATCCCAGCCTTTCAGTTGTTGGGTGATAAAAGGACNATGGTGATAAAAAGGTGATAAAGGGTGATCTTTAACTATTTTCTTCTGAAATTGCAATCAGTGAGACCTCAGAGGCGGGAGCATCACGATCACAGAATCGTTAATAAACAACAACAAAACAATTAACACGGTTGTTAGCNGGGAACACAGACCACATCTCAAATGAAAAGATTGTGACTCCTGTATTCCTGGGTCCCTCGGTCCAAACCTTGCCGTGGCTCAGGAACCTCTTAATCTGTTGGTCTGGGACAAGTTATTAGGTAAGTGGCCTCTCTCCCTCAGCTCCCCAAGGAGTCTGCCTTCCCCTGCCACCCACCCTATCAACGGGCTCCCGTCCACCCCTGTCACACAGAAAGCTTTAAAAGACCTCTTGATAAATATCTCCAGGGCGGGGGTAAGAAAATGACCTTGACAGCAGGAAGGTGAAATCTTCACTAGAGGCCCAGACAGCTGTCTGTCAGAGGAAACTTGAAGTGGGGGAGGGCAGCAAGAATACTAACAAACACCACAATAGACACATTTTTAAAATGAGGGTCGTGATTCAGCTGTAAAATCTCACTGAATCTAATCATGAAAAAAAGAAAAAAAAGACTCTGAAATAATAAACCAAGGTCTAAATTAGGAGCACTGGCAAATGTAGTCATTTCTACCTAAGAGGCTTTGTGTCCAAACATGTCATTTGAGATCCTAGGCAGACAAAGGAGAAGGCCCTTGGTAACAAGGCAGCCATTCAGCCCACAGCCCTGGGGCACTGGATTCCCTCTCTGGACTCAGAGCATTTTCAGCCACATTAGGCACCAGCTTCAAACCTGGTGGGAAGCAAACTTAAGTGTCTCTTTGAGTGGGAAACAATGAGGATGCTGTTTTTCACAAAAGAGAGGAATTCTACCACTTTGGGGATTGGCAGACCCAGAGTCTTAACGATTAAATTTGACCGTAGCTTGTACTTCTAGATGTTGATTTTTAAAAGACGTTTTGGGGCTGGCGAACCTTATCCCAGAGGAAGGAAACGTCCCAGTTTCCCTAATAAGTACGAGTTCTTTAACAGTCTAGGAAAAATGTTTATCCTGTTCATATTTATCTTTGGATCCCCGGGGATGGATACATGAGTGGATGGATGGATGGATCCTATAATTAGATGGGGGCCTGCGGTCCTGATATTTCAGGGTAATAGATGATTTTAAAAAGCGCAGATGACTCACTCACTGTTGCTTCATTCATTCACTGCTGTCTTTTTTTTTTCTTTCGACACAGGGTTTCTCTGTGTAGCCCTGGCTGTCCTGGAACTCGCTCTGTAGACCAGGCTGGCCTTGAACTCACAGAGATCCACCTGCCTCTGCCTCCCGAGTGCTGGGATTAAAGGTGTGCGCCACCACCGCCTGACTTCACTGCTGTCTTGGCAAACTAAACACTCTANGTGGATGGCTACTACACGGCAGGAGAAAGACCTGTGGAGAGAAACAGATAGAGAGGCATTTGGGGCGGGGAGTGGAGTAGTCGTATCTGCTCATGGAGAGGAAAGATTTTCAAAGTTGTGAAAGACAGGGGAAGGGATGGGAGAGAGAGTTTCGATTACTGGTCTGAGAGAACACAGGTTTTAAAAAGAGTGTAGGTGGTGTGGCACAGCCCTGCAGTCTAGCACTCAAGGGCTTGAGGCAAAAGGAGTGTTCATCCTGGGTACATAGACAGTTCAAGGCCAGCCTAGGTTATGGAGAAAAGCTGTTTAAAGAACAAAACAACAAAACAAAAAACAAAAAACAAAAACAACAGAAAACTGAACAAAGGGCTTGAGATACAGCTCACTTGGTAGCGTGTTTGCCTCACAGGCCTAAAACTCTAGGTTCCAACACTGACACCGCATGAACCAGGCAGCACATGGCACATATCTATAATCCCAGCACTCAGAAGATAGGGACAGAAGAACGGAAATGCAAGGTCATCATCTAGTGGATGGGTGTTATGCCCAGAGACCACCAAGGGGCCGACTCCGATGCAAAAGCAAAAAGTCTTTACTACGAGTTAACTCGGGACTCTCAGTCCCTCTGACGCAGCAGCAGAGCAGGAGAGACCCTGAGTAGCAATGGAGCAGGGTTTTTAAAGCAAGGAGGGTCTTGGGATCCACAGACTACATAGGAACAGACTCGGGATTGGTTTATGCAAGTGGCAATCATGTTAAGAACGTTTAATTGGCTAGAGTTAGTTGGGGGTTACATTTACCATTTTTGGGCAGGCCTGGACAAATCCCAGGCTTTGTCCTTGAGCTGCCATGGAGGCTGGCTGGCCTAGCATGTACTACTGACTGTGGGGGCTGGTTCAGTGGCCCAGGCTTTCACATTGACCTGTGCATGTAGCTCTAAGTTGATNAGGGGTCCCAGACAGNAAACAATTGGCTGAACCTTGAGCAGTCGGAGTACGTGCAGAAAGGGAGCTACTGCAGGACTTGTCTTTTGTTCATGGCCCTCCCAGAAACTGCTTGCTCAAGTCTCAGGAAACTGAAATTGGGGCCTGATCTCTGAGAGANGACTGAGCAGNCTGTTATGGNGTCTGCTTGGTCCTTTCCTGGGTAGTTGGATGCTAGCCCTGGATATTTAAATTTTTGTTTCAAAAACTAATAGGACCTGGGAGATGGCTCAGGGAGTAAAGGTGCTTGCTGAGCCTGAGAACCTGAGTTTGATCCCTGGGACCCACATGGTAGAAGGAGAGAACTCACTCCTACAAGTTGTCTGACTTTCACACTTGGGGTGCATGNGAATTGTACATGCACACACACACACACAAATAAAAATGTAAAAACAAAAACAAACAAGAAAACAAGGATGGAGGGAGGTGAGTGGGATGTACTAGCTATCATGCAAGAAGCCTTGTCCAGTGCAGTCTAGGTTCTGTGGTAGTGGGTAGCAACCTGTGGGCCGCAACCCCTGGGGTTGTCCAATGACCCTTTCACTGGGGTGGCATATCAGATATTTACATTGCAATTCATAACTGTAGTAAAATTACAGTTATGAAGTAGCAATGAAAATACTTTTGTTTTTGGGGGGTCACCACCACATGAGGAACTGTATTAAAGGGTTGTAGCATTAGGAAGGTTGAGAACCACCACTCTACAGGATGAGGTAGTGGAAGGAGAAATATCATCTTTTCGTTTAATTATATTTATGTATTCATATGTGTGCTCATGTAAATGTTTGGGCATGTGTACCTGTGTGGAAGTCAGGGAACACCTCACAGGGACAGGTCTCTCCTTCCACATGGTCCCAGAGACTGAAGTCAGGCTGGGCAGCAAGTGCGTTTATCCAATGAGCCATCTCATTGGCTCAGAAATAACTTCTTTGAAAGACAAAGAAATATGTCCCTTCTCTGTCATCCCTTTTCCAGTGTGACTGCTGGGCTTGTGTATTAGACATTGCCAGGACTAGCTAGGACTAGCCCAGGACCTGTGTGTGGGAGGGGGAGACATCCAGCTCTGTCTGCTTTGTGTAGGAGGTGCCCAGGTGGGATGAGGGCTTGCCATGCCTGGAGGCCTAAGTGAAGCTGCAGAGGCGGGGATCCTTCTACCCAGTACCCCATCCTCTTGTGTACATTCTCACCCCTGTGGCAGGAAAAATTCTCACATACCCCCTACACATCAGCCTTCCTGGCCTAATCCAAGGGCCTGGAAACCCCTGTTTATTTCATTAAATAACAAAAACAGTTTACAGATGTGCTTAAGGTTACTAATCAGTTCCATTAGATTTAATCAAAAGGAGGTTATCTGGGTGGGTCTAATCCAATCACGAGTACATTAAAAGCAAAATTGTATTGACAGTCTAAAAAAGGGCAAGTCNGAGGGCTTGACAGGAGGGGGAAGGCTGGATGTGCGCTTCCTAGCCTGAAGATGGAGGGGGTGCATAATACCAGCAGAGCAGTCCTGGGTCACCCCTCTCTGACAGCTACTAGGTAACAGGACTTGTAGCTGCACTGAACTAAATGTTGCTGACAATTTGAATGAGCTTGGAAGGGACTCTCTCCCCAGGTCCTAGGCTGGCAGTGGCATTTTGGTGTCCTGCTGTGAGACCCAAAACACAGGATGCAGCACAGACTACTGGGACTTCTGCCCTGTAGAATGTGGGCTCCTATCAGGGGTTGTTAGATCGAACAGAAACATCGCTTCCAGAATCTTCACTTTGGGATCATAATTGCCCATTCTCAGAGAAAAGTAATGAGAGAGGCATGGGGGAAAAATCACTGAAAAGTCTCTTTTGAGATGTTTTTAGAAGAGAGAGGGNGTATGGGTAGCAATGAAGAGGAGGGAGTAGGGCTAAATTTGGTGGCTTCAATGATAACATTACCCTCAACATTTAGGTGGTCCAGGCACCTCAACATTGCCCTTGGAAGGATGGATGTGCGTATGAGAGCAATTTTCTCCTCTTCATTTTTTATTAAAAAATAAAGGAGTAAGAATTTAAGAATAAATATGAGAGTAACTGCCCTTTGTGGCTAAAAAATTAATGTGTTTTTCCTTATTTATTATTTATCATATTAGTAGACTAGATCTGTTGTTATGAAAGAGACTGCTACTGCCCAATTAACTAAAATTCTGTGTGTTTGCTTCCCAACAGTGCTGTATAAAAGTCAGNGTACTCAAGAGGAATGTCTGGGAACCTTGGGGAGGTGAGGCTGTCAGGCAGGCGAGGCTGGCCCTGTCTAGGGGACAGATTAATTCCTTCTCTTTTATCCTGGCAGCTTTTCTCAGGACCCTCCCCACCCCAAGATCACTGAGAATGTCAGCAAGAAAGCATACCTGCAGACTCCTCCCTTCTCCAGGGGCTGAGAGGATGGGAGGGGGGTGTGGAGGTTGGTGATTGGCAGAGGGGAAAGCTAAGAGATTCATGTTCACTCAACTTTGGTCAAGAGGTCTGTGGAAAGCCGGGAGCAGGGGGTGGCTTTGACCACTACCAAATCACTTTTCCAAAGACATCGACATTTGGGTGTCAAAACATAGAAATATCCATTGGCTCCCTCCACTCGCTGCACCAGTCTGCCTACATAGCCCAGGGTGGCTTCAATCTTAACATCTTCCCTCCTCTGCCTGCCAAGAGCTAAGATTACAGCCTGTTCTTCACACTCTGCCCATCCATTGGCTTCTGTCATGCAGGCTTGTAGTACTCAGTTTGCTTTCATGGGTGTCTCTCCTTCAGATTCCTAAAATCAAAGTTGTGCTAGGATTTCAGACCTTGGAGGGGGAAACAGTTCAGTAAATATTTAAAATTGCACACACGAATCTCTTAGCTTCTACTTAACTGGGTATGTATACCTTGAAGTATCAAGGAATCTATCCGTTTAGGGGGCTTGGGTGTGGGTGGAAGATGGAGGACGTGTTGATTGGCACAGGTGTGTCCTCATAGGGCCTTTTGCCCTCCAGAAAAGTGACCTGTGAGTACCTTTGTGCAGAATGGAGCTCAGTCCTGTTTCAGGGTCTCCCTCCCCCAGTGTCTACTTGAAAGAAGTTGTCTCTCCATGGCCTGTCACAGCTTGCCCATGACCATCTGTCTGGCTTTGCATTTGGAATTCTTCCTTCATACCACGAGCTGCAGCCTCTCTGCTCTGGACATGTTCTGTCTCTTTGGGGCCCTTCACTCACACACTCTTTGTGATAGAGCTCCTCTGTCAAGAAACTTCTGGGTGCGTGTCCTTTCTTCTCTTTCTTAATAGGCAGACTCCTGTTTCTTTCAGGTTCAGTTTTCATTTTATTCTGCTAAATTTTCTTTCTTCCTTTAAAAAAATACTTATTTTTGTTTATGTATTTGTATGTGTTTGCAAGTGTGTGTGTTTGTACCTGTGGAGGCTGGAAGAGGGCATCATATCCCTTGGAGCTGGAGTTACAGGCAGTTGTCTGCTGTCCAGTGTGGGTGCTGGTAACTGGACTCAGTTTCTCTGCAAGAGCAGTAAGCACTCTTAATTGCAAGGCCAGCTCTTAAGCCCATTAAATTATTTTATGATTGTGTCCTGCATACTGTAGGGACTTGTGNCCTGCGTGCCCACCATGCTTGGCTGGCATGGCTGATTGTTAATTGTATACTTGTCACTAAGACTCAGGATACACAACTGCAGAGTATATTAACTAAACAGAAGGGATTTAAAAAAGAGGAAGAGCATGTATAAGGAGGACTCTCTGACCTCCCTGTCCCGTGAAGGGCGTTATAAAACCTACAAGGCTTCTCTGGACTCAGTTTGAAGCAGATCCTAAGACTCTCATGTGAGAGATGCCTGCTTTATACCTTTGACCACCCAGGGGCACAAAGAAGACTCCAAACAAACAGGGCTTGCCCAGTTTTCCCAGTGTGTGGCCTTTAGACCGTGCATTTAGCTTTAGTATACTACTTTACAACTGCCCACTCTCCAAACATAACATAAATATGCTGACTTAACTGTCTGAGTCATTTCCTCATGAAGGTGCTTATGTCCTACAAAACTTATAATTAAGTTCTCTTGTTTTTCATTTGTTTTGCATGGTCTGTCTTTTGTCACAGGGACCTTAGCCTTGAACCCAAGATGAGTAGAAGGAAAGATTTTTCTTAGACCCTTCACGTGGACCATTTACCTTGACCTATCACCTTTACCTGACATCCCTCTTGTTTTCTATGGTTTTGTTTGTTTGCTTGTTTGTCCATGGTTTTTCAACCGCTCTTCTTTACTGGCTCCTACTCTGTTGTTAATTTTTTTTCCCTTTTCTTTTCGGTCCTAGAGATGGAGCCGGAGCATGGAGTGTGTTTACCATCAAGCTACACCCCTTCCCCCAGCTCTGAGAATCATCTTTAAAATTCCTTTGACTTGGAAAGAAACACAAATATAAAACCACTCACCTCTGTTTGTACAGTAATGCTGTATTAAAAATATCCCTTGCCAAAAGATGGCACACAGCGGCAATCAACACACTTCTGTCTTTTAGGGTCAGGCTATAAACTTTTTAGGCCTTGTGAGCCACACGAGGTCTCTGTTTAATGTTTGCTCTCTTTCACTTTACAGCCTGTAAAAAAAAATGTAAAATCCATTCATAGCTTTTGTAAAAGCCATTCATAGCTTTCGGCCACTATATAAAATCAGACTGCAGACCCAACTTAGCCTGCAGGCCATAATTTGTGGGCTCCTGGTTTATGGAAAGCATTTGCCTCTGAGATAGTGTCTAATATCAGCTCTGTCCTCAGAAAGACATTGGGTGTGGCCTTATGCCTGCCTGGCCAGGAGAATATTAGTAACCATGAGAACAAACTTTGGGTACCTGCTAGTCCAAGAATGACAGACATGTGGAGAGCAGACTCCAGCTTGGAGCCTTAGCCATCCTGTGATGTTCTGTAATATAAATGTCGGACAACTTCAGAACAAAATGCCTCAGCCTAGGGTAGAGCTTGGTGTCAGAGTGCAAGTTTAGCATGCTCAAGGCCCTGGTTTTGATGGATACTAAAAATGAAAAGGAAGCAGGAAGAAGGGAGAGAGACGGCCTCTGGGAGGAGTGTTTAATAATTGCAGTTCTTTCTCTTTTNCTCAGGAAGCACTTACACAAAGCACTTCTTTTTACAATTTTTTACATTTATGTATTTACGTGGGCATGCTTATGTCTCTGGGCATGTGTGTACTGTGGAGCAAGTGTGGCGCTCACAGAACAATGAGTAGGCACTGATTTTCTCCTACTATGTGTGTCTAGGAGACCTACCTCAGGTTGTCAGACTTGATGACAAGCACCTTTACCTATGAGCCATTTCACTGGCACACAAAGTGTTGCCTCCTCTTCCTCCTCCTCCTCCTCCTCTTCCTCCTCCTCCTCCTCTTCTTCTTCTCCTGCTTCTCATTCTTCTTCTTCTCCTTCTTCCTCCTCCTTCTCTTCCTCCTCTTCCTCCTCCTCTTCCTCTTCCTCCTCCTCCTTCTCCTCTTCCTCCTCTTCTCTTTAATTTATTTTATGTGCATTGGTGTGAAGGTGTCAGATTCCCCAGAACTGGAGTTACAGACAATTGTGAGCTGCCATGTGGGTGCTGGGAATTGAATCCCCGTCCTCTGAAGAGCAGCCAGTGCTCTTCAATGGTTGGGCCATCTCTCCAGCCCACAAAGTGCTTCTTAAAGTGTGGGCAGGGACACCAACAAAGTGTCACTAACATCACCTGAGGTGGTTTTCAGGTCTCAGTTCCCTGAGCGCTCATGTAGAGAGGAATAATTTAGGAGGGCCAGCGAGGAAGTATACTGTGGACTGTGGGTTGCTACTAAACTCCTGCATGGACTGAGAACTGTTGCTTAGACTTTTTTTTTTTTTCCAGTATTGAGGATTGAACCCAGGGTTTCAGGCATGCTAGGCAAATGTTTTACCACTTAGGCTCCCCATCCCCCCACCATACCAAAATTTTTATGAGCTCTTTTGACTCGTGGACAATAGCCACTTTTTGAGTGTCACAACTTTTGAGATGTTATTTGTTTTTGGTTTTGTTTTTTGTTTTTTTATTTCATATGTATGGATGTTTTGCCTGCCCATGTGGTACGTGCAGCTCTCCGGCACCTGCTTTGTTTTATAAAAATAAGGTTTTACAAAGCAGAGACTGGCCTTGAACGCCTCAACCTCTTGCCTCTGTCTCCCTAGTGCTGGGATTACAGGTGTGCACCTCCACACCTAGCTAGCATTAGCTACTTTTGGGGGGGAATCTGCCAGGTACCAGTTACTTCGCATGGATGCATGATCTTAGTCTTAAATTTTGTGTTACAAGTCTATAAGGCAGGTCTGATCCTCCTTATCCTGCAGCTGAGGACAATGAGGCTGGAAGAGGTTAGGTGAGATACCTAGGATCACGTGGTTAACAAGACTAGGGAGGTCTCACATCGTGATTCTTCTCTGCTTGCTGGTATTCTTGTTGTTATTTTGTTTGCTTGTTTGTTTGTTTTGATACAGCCCTGGCTGTCTTGAAATTCACTCTGTAGACCAGGCTGGCCTCAAATTCACAGAGATCTACCTGCCTCTGTCTTCTGAGTGCTGAGATTAAAGGTGTGTAATACCATACTTGACCTGCTGGTATGAATTTGGTTGCTAGTGCTAGTTTTTTGGATTATAGAATTGAGCAAGTCAGTTTATGTAAGCAGTGAGTTTTGTTTCACTGTCCTGGGAAACAAAAGAAAACCAGAGCAAGGGCAGGAAGGGGCCAAAGCTCTAAGGAACCACAGCTCAAGGACAGAACTTACTCTGTTCTTTAGAGTTGGTAGGCTCCTAGGACCTGCAGCAAGGACAAAAGATGGAAGAAGGGGAAGGGTTCAGTGGTATTATGGTTTGGATGTCACTGTCCCCCACAGGCTCACGNGTTTAAACATTGGTATTGTTTGGGGAAGTTTTGGAGCCTTTGTGAAATGTGTTGTCTGGAGATGGATTGCTGGGCATGGGCCTTGAGGGTTAGCCCGGCTCCTGTCCTCTTTCTTTCTTTTCTTTTTCTTTTTTTAATTAAAAAANTTTTTTTCCACCGTACATGTTGGCACATACCTTTAATCTCAGCACTCAGGAGGCAGAGGCAGGTGGATCTCCATGAGTTCAAGGCCAGCCTGGGCTATAGAGCTTATTCCAGGACAGCCAGGGCTACACAGACAAACCCTTTCTCAAAAAACAAACAACAACAACAACAAAAAACCCACAAACAACAACAAATAAATTATTTTATATGTATGGGTGTTTTGCCTGCATGTATGTGTGTGTACCACATTGTGCCTGGTGCCTGGAGGGGCAGAAGAGGTGTCAGATCTCCTGGAACTGGAGTTACAGATATTGTGAGCTGCCATGTGGGTGCTGGGAACTGAACACAGGTCCTCTGCAAGAGCAGTCAATGCTCTTAACTGCTGAGCCATCTCTCCAGATTCCTCATTTCAAAAATAATTGATTATATGTATAAATGTTTTGTCTGCCTGTGTGTCTGTGTACCACATGCATGCCTGGTGCCCTTGGAGGCCAAAAGAGGGTGTAGGATTCCCTGAGACTGGAGTTGTAGATGGTTGTGAACTGGGAATCAAATCTGGGTCCTCTGGAAGACCAGTCAGTGCTCTTAACTGCTGGACTATCTCTCTAGCTCCCTCCCTCCCTCCCACACACTCTTTTTTGTTGTTGTTGGTTTTTTTGAGACAGGATTTCTCTGTGTAGCTTTGGAGCTGTCCTGGAACTCACTCTGTAGACCAGGCTGGCCTCGAACTCACAGAGATCTGCCTGCCTCTGCCTCCCGAGTGCTGGGATTAAAGGCATGCGCCACCACTGCCCAGCTTCTTCTACACTTTCTTAATACAGAAAATTTTAATGTGCAAAAGTCTGCCTCTAAAAAAAAAAAATCAAACAAAGAGAATACAAATTTGGCACCATTCAAATAATTACTTGCCCCAAACTATGGCATCTGTGCAAAGGTCTATACAAATCTCAGATACAGAAGATTAATAACCAGAACATCATGTAATGACTTGACTTTGGGAAAAACAGAACCTTTCATAGGAGCACTGATGGCCTTTATTGCTGAGGGCTCTATTTGTATGACCTTCTCAGCTCCCCAAAGCCCAGTCTCCTAATGCTATCATTTTGGGGGCTAGGATTTCTTTCTTTGTTTCTTTTTCCTCTCTTTTTTTAAATTTAACTTATTTATTTTATGTGCATTGGTGTGAAGGTGTCAGATCTCCTGAACTGGAGTTACAGACAGTTGTGAGCTGCCATGTGGGTGCTGGCAATTGAACCCTTGTCCTCTGGAAGAGCAGCCAGTGTTCTTAACCACTGAACCTAGCCCACTGGGGGGCAGGGGGCACTAGTATTTCAACTTATGAACTGTGAGGACACAAACATTAGGCCGTAGCAGGCAGATTCCTTGACCTTGGAGTAGTAGCCTGGAAAGGTTCTTTAAAAACATTTCTCAGGGCTGGAGAGATGGTTCTCCAGGTAAAGGCGCTCACTGCCAAGCATGACCACCTGACCACCTGAGTTTGATCTCATCGACCCGCACCGTGGAAAAAGAAAGCTGACTGCTGCAAGCTGTCCTCTGACCTCGGCATGAGTGCTGTGTACCCCACCCCTCCAGACGAAAGTAATTTAAAAAAGTTAAAATGTTTCTCTTCCTACATTCTGGCTCCACAGATTGGAGTTGTGCTCAGGAAGTCCATATCTTCAGCTAGCTTTCTGTGCCTAATGCTGGTGTTTCCTAAATCATATTTTGAGAAACCCTAAACTAAAGAAATGACTCATGAAATGATTTTTTTTTTTAATTTTGAGACAGGGTCAAAAGTAGATCAGGCTAACCTCACATAGATCTACCTACATTTGCTTCCCAAACAATGGGATTAAAGTTTGTACCACAATGCCTGGCTAGATTATTTTTGAGCAAAAAAAAAAAAAAAAAAAAAAAAAATGGTTTGGGGGGGCGCTCTATCCTCCCTGCCATGTGTGTTTGTGTAGTATGTGTAGAATAAATTCAGCTATTAACATTTTGTTCTTACAATGTATCTTTTCCTTTTTTCCTTTGGCGTTTTGGCACTAGGTTTTATGTGTCCCAGACCGGCCTTGAACTAACTATACAGCTGAGAATGACCTTGAACTTCCAATCCTCTTGACTCTATCTTGTGAATGCTAGGATTATAGATGTGTGCCACCGTGCCTAGTTAGTGAATGCAGTGCTGGGGGTAGAGCCCAGGGCCTCATTCATGTTAGACAAGTATTCTGCCAACTGAACTACATGCCCAGTTCAACAATGTTTCTTAACACAGTTAATAAATATAATAATAAACCAGGTCTGGTGGCCCAAGTCTTTAATTTCAGCATTTGGGAGGCAGAGGCAGGCAGATCTCTGTATGTTTAAGGTTAGCCTGGTCTACATAGCAAGTTCCAGGTTGGTAAGACCCTTTCTCAAAAGAAAAAAAGCCCAATATATATATAATTAATATATATAATAGATAAAAGTAATCTATTCTATATATTATAGAATAGATTAATATGTATTAATAAATATAAATGTATATCAGACTTATGGAGGATTTTAAAATGTCAGTGTAGATATTGTTTAGGATGATTTGGGATATTTTACTTCCAATTTATGCTCTAGCTAATACCTACTCTTCCCTTTGCAGGAGGCAGTACATGGGGTTCATTTCAGGGCCTCAGCATTGTGAACTTAGCTAAACTGCATCCAGAGTGAGCCCAAAACAGCAAGCACTTAACTGGTCCTTGGTACCTCACACTCAGGCATTCTGGACAAAAGTTGACTGTTTCTGAGAGGAATTGGGGCCTTTTCGGGCCCTGACGCCCACCCTGAAGGTCTTCACCTTCCCAACCAGTGTGAATCTGCACAGCTTTGAAACTTTGAGTTGCACAGTACTTGCTCTGGTCCTACCCCACACTCTCTACACCCATGAGGCTGGTGGGAATGTACAGGACCCACTGAAGGCCGAAACCCTAAGCCAAGTGAAACCAGATTGCTGGCCTTTGAACTGAAAGACCAGCTACTGGGCTGAGTCCTCCATGTAGGGCCCAGGCCTGGAGCAATAGTGCAAAGTTCAAATCTATGGCTACTCACAAGTGAATTTGGCAACCATTGGGTGGCCCCTGACCTCTCCAGCCCTTTAACCTGTGACCCTAGGCCACCCTTCCTGCCAGTGAGACAGAATGTGTGTCCTTGAAACCAAAGGGAAAAAAAATAAAACATATGTATCTAGTTCTGGGGAAAAGACAGAACTTAAAAATACAATCTTTAGGGGGATTTTTTTTTTTTTTAAGTAATTGGGATAATTGTCTTCAGGCTGAGGTAAATAAATAGCAAATCTCTCAACCTCCTGTCCCGGGCTGTAAAGGGGCCTGCCTTTGTATATCCCTGGTGCTTTTTATGACCCTCAGCTGGCCTCTCTGCTGCTGAACTGGGACCTGCACAAAGCCAGACTAATCACGGAGCAGTTTCGGAAATAAGGGTCTTGAATGGAATTTCCTCCACACGCCCTCCACAGGCTTCAGCTTGCTCACTGGGCTTCCCCTCCTGGAGGCTCTGGCCCAGCTCTGGGCAGGGCTGGAGAACAAAGGGTTGTTTCTCTGAGGCTCCCAGGGGCCTGCTGAGCCTGGCCTCGGACAAAAATTCCATGAAAGCAACTCTTATGCTCCCTTTCTGGTCCCAGGGCTGTCGGAGGAAAGCAAATCACGTGGCACATATTTATGGGGGACTTTACACTGTGTAAATCTGCGTGGGGGAACAAAAAGGTGTATATTGTGGATAGAAGTCTTGCCCTCAAAGAGCTTAATGTTTGGATGGAATGTCATGACTAATCACAGCAGGGGGAAAAGTCAAATCCTGGTCCCTAGCAGCCATCCAAGCCAACTTGTGACAAATCCAAGTTACAGTTCAGTCCACATGCAATACATGTTCCCCTAGCCAAGATGGGGGTGTCAGGAACCCTGGGGGGCTGTCCTGTATCAGTATCAATTCTTTCCTTCCTTCTGTGGTCATGTCAGGGCCTCTTGGAGAGGGACACTTTCTCCCTAACCTT
The DNA here is from genome assembly GCA_001675575.1 of Neotoma lepida. Lineage (NCBI taxonomy): Eukaryota > Metazoa > Chordata > Mammalia > Rodentia > Cricetidae > Neotoma > Neotoma lepida. The sequence goes on along the minus strand of LZPO01097185.1, from coordinate 51,220 downwards.
CTACAGTCTGAGTTGACCAAAGATCAAACAACCAGAAGATGGTGGAGTATTCCTTTGCTAGACTTCAGCCTTGCCTTCAAGAGGATGGCAACTTTTGCTTTTCGTATTTATTTTGTACAGAGTCTCACTATGTAGTCCAGGCTGGCCCAAGAACTAGGGACCCATGCACTAGGAACACCTCATATAGAGATCCACCTGCCTCTGCCTCTGAGTATGAGTACTGGGATTAAAGGCACGAGCTACCATTATCATGCTCTGCTCTTGATATTTAGACCGTGGGTACNACTTGGAAAGTCCAAGTGGAGGACATCAGGGGCTACACTACCATGACCACCATGGCACTGAGTTGCCAGCTATTTGAGAGCTGTCGAACTGGGTTCCCCTTGATACAATTCAATTGACACTGGTGGGGGAGCAGGGTTGAGCTAGCTAGCCTTGTTGAGCTTGGCCCGAGTGGCAGAATTATAAACAGATAACTTGACAGTTGCTTCATTCATGTGTCCGCTTTGTGTTCACAACAACGCTATAAAGAACTATTGTTAGCATCGTTCCCACTCTGCAGATGAGGGGCTGGGCTTGAAGAGGTCACATAAATTATCCAAGGTCACACAGGTGGTAAGTGGAGAAGTCACAAGGACAGACTGTGTTCTGGGATTGGCACATACCCCAATTTGGCAGGAGTTATAGGCATTAATTTGGAAGTCCTGTGACATAAAACAGGAAGATGGATGGGTTGGGATCAAATTAAGAAGGGACTCACATAGTAGGNTAAGAAGCTAGCACTTCATTTAGTAATGGCCTCCTTGTAGTATCAAACGACGGCTTCTGAGGAGAGGATACGGCATAAAAAGAACCTAAGTGGGGTTGAGCAGAGGATTGTTTGNAGGGGCAAGAGGATGCATGAAGATGGTCCAGCAAAGGCAGAGCTGGTCAGGAGGAAAGTGGTGGTGGGGCCATTGGCCTTGCCCCAAGTGGCAGCAATGGGAACAAAATGTGACAAATGATGAGACCGGGAAAACCCAATGGGAGGATCTCATAGCCAGCAATCCAAAAGCATGTGAATCTGGGNGTCCCAGAGGAAAAGGGCAAAAAGTTCGGACGAAACTGGAACNCAGCAGGGAGAGACAGTCTAAAGGATACTGCGTACTCCAAAGATTCTTACAGAACTGGAGCAGGATTCAGCATAGTGAGTCTGGTTTTTGGGATACAGAGACTGAAGGGCTGACAAGGAAGATGTGTGAGCCACGGCTGAGCCTGCAGGAGGCTCGTAATCCCCAGTGCTCTCTCTTACATATACACATGGTCATCCATTCACTCTAGATGTGTATAAGAGACAGTCTCTAGCCCGCAAATCTGTGTTCTACATCTAAAAACCAGACAGCAAGCCAAAATAGTACATGATAAAGAATAATAGTAAATACACTACCCCCGANTTATTTATTATCTGTATACTTCTGTATACACAGAAGAGGGCGCCATCATTACAGATGGTTGGGAGCCACCCTGTGGTTGCTGGGAATTGAACTCGGGACCTCTNGAAGAACAGTCAGTGCTCTTAACCTCTGAGCCACCTCTCTAGCCCACAAATCTGTGTTCTACATCTAAAAACCAGACAGCAAGCCAAAATAGTACATGATAAAGAATAATAGTAAATACACTACCCCCGAGGTTGGCATTGAGGCTAAATGCTCNGAGCAATGGGGGTGGAGGGCANTTGGCTTTGCATNGCCCAAATGGGTTACAATAAAATCAAGGGANGGGTANAAGGGGTGTAGTCCTATAATTCATGCATGTAGGTTTTGAGAGCTGAGACAGGTGTCCTGGGATGTGGTAGNATGGNAGGAAAGAAAGATATCATGGGTTTTACATATTCTTTGAAAACATTATTATTTATTTTGGAGGCAGGCATCTAACTCCTGACACTACCGTATCTCAAGGGCTGGTATGCACCACCATGCCTAGCTTTAAAAATGACTGATTTATTATTTTTTGCTAGAATGACGGTGCGCACCTTTAATCTCAGCACTCAGGAGACAGAGGCAAGTGTGNGTCTCTGAGCATTTGAGACCAGGCTGGTCAATAGAGTTTCTAGGCCAGCGAGGACTACATAGTAAGTCCTGTCTACAAAAGAGTCTAAGATGGGAATTTACTATGTAGCCCAGGTTGGCCTGAGCTCTCTATGCAGTCCAGGTTGGTCCTGATCTTGTGAATGACTTCCTGTCTCTGTGCTAGGATTACAGGTATATGTGGACACCTGGGCTTTAAAAGGTGATTTTTTAAATTAAAGATTATTTCATGGGCAACCATAGTTTACTCAGCTGTCCCTCTATTTTTTAAAAACATTTTTATTAATTCTTTGAGAATTTCATACAATGTATTTTGATCATTTCACCCCAAATCCTTCCCTTGACTCCTCCCAGACACCTGTTGTTCACCTCTTGCCTTCCCTTCCCAACTTTGTGGTCCTTTATTTTTTATTTTTTGTAAAACATTTATGAGGCTTTTTAAATTATTTTTTTATTATTTTTTTTGGTTTTTCCAGACAGGGTTTCTCTGTGAAACAGTCCTGACTGTCCTGGAAGTTACTCTGTAGACCTGGTCTACACAGAGATCTGACTGCCTCTGCCTCCTGAGTGCTGGGATTAAAAGTGTGCACCACCACCGCCCGGCTAAGGCTATGTTATTGTAAATGATACTAAAGTGAAAATTTCTGTAAGTTTTTGTTTATATCTCATCATTCTTGGAAAGACAGATTCACAGTGGGTTGAAAGGTAAAATATCCTTGACNTTCACTGCCAAACGGCATGCCAACAAAAAATAAACAAAACCAAAATCCCCGTGAACACTAACTAGTTCATGCTTTCTCAAGTGGTGTGCAAGGAGCCCATGTTACTAAATTACAGAAGGAAATGAAGAGAGACATCATAACTGTATGTTGACCTGTTCTGAAGATTAAATACATGACAGAAAACTAAGAAATGACTCAAAATGTTTGCATTGCTGACCCTGGTGTTTGGGTGTATGGGTGACCTAATTTTCTTCTGTACACATTTCTATAGTTTGTGTTTTCTTTCTTTCTTTCTTTCTTTCTTTCTTTCTTTCTTTCTTTCTTTCTTTCTTTCTTTCTTTCTTTGTTGTTGTTGTTGTTTTTGTTTTTCAAGACAGGGTTTTTCTGTATAATCCTGGCTATCTTGGAACTCACTCTGTAGACCAGGCTGGCCTCGAACTCACAGAGATCCACCTGCCTCTGTCTCCTGAGTGCTGGGACTAAAGGTGTGTGCCACCACGTCCAGCAGTTTGTGTTTTCTAAATAGTGTGTGTATTACAGTATTTTGTTTGTTTGCTTGTTTTTGTTTTTTGTTTTTTGTTTTTTGAGACAGGGTCTGATATAGCCCAAGCTGATCTCCAACTCACTAGGTAGTAGAGGCTATCCTGAAATTCCTAAACTTTCTTCCCTCTACCTCTCAAGTGATGAGATATGAAAAGGCATGTGCCATTATACCTGGCCAAAACAAACAAACAAATAAATAAAAGCAGAAATAAAAGGCAATGTGGCAGACAAGTCTATCAATAGTGTAAACTAAGACAAGCTGCTACTGTCAGTCCCTCCAGATACAAGGCTATACAAGGCCGGGCACTTNGAAAATGCCTTTAAAGAGTCCCTCCCTAGACAGAATGAATCCTTACGTTTGCAAGGTTGCATGGTGCAGGGGCATGGTGTTTTTAAAAGGCTACCCCTGAACACAAATGTGTAGCTTAGGGGGGAACATCCCCTGAACCCCAAAAAGGCCCGAGACTGTTACCACCCAGGAGAGAGAGAAGGTCCTGTCAGAGACGGTACCCTGAGCCTGGACAGCACTGTGGCCCCAGGTGGAAAGCTCTGTGATACACATCGTTTGCACTCAGACTTCACAGAGAATGAACCAGAAGATCTGGGAAATCCAGGTTCCAGCCTCTGGCAGCAATCAGAGCCTAACAGCCTCGCTGTCTGGCTTTGGCAACCCTTCCTGTGATAGGGGGGCGAAGCTACTGCTCTCCTTTCGGGGGATTTTCTGGTCTCTCCCTTTT
>LZPO01097184.1:302722-319461 GCA_001675575.1 Neotoma lepida | reverse complement strand
GGCATCACCATGGAGAGATGGTTGTCTTAAAACCTATCCCTATAGAAAAGGGGATTACTTTGTATCTATTCCATCCACAAGTGAAACATTAAGCCAGACATTATGAATACAGAACTTCAGGACTGTTTCTAATTGCTTGTAATATAATCAAAGTATACACAGTTGAAAAATGAGATTTTTATTGTGTACAGTTATAAAAACCAAAGTTAGCCAAGGTGAAGACTGAACAGTTCATGGCTAACCCTGTGATCATTCCAAAGATGAGTGATTTCTCTAGTTGTGACAGCTCAATTTTTATTTGAACACAAATGCTTTANTTAACCTCCTAGTTTCTTTTTACAAATGAGTCCTCCACGAATGTAAAAAGACATGGGGACAAGAATAGGATACTTTAAAACTTTAATCACCATCACTCTTGTACAAGTGTCATTAGCTTTGGTTTGATGTGTAGGTGAAATGAATACAGAGTGAAGAAATCAGTAGGTTAACAGGCCAGTGTCACTCAACAGTGCCCGTTTTCTTTCCTAACTTGTTTAGGAGACTGACTGAACACATCCACACCTAATAATCTTTAAAATGGCTGGCCAAAAAGCACAGCTGATCAGATTTAATTTTAAAAGTGCCTGTTTCTATTAGTCCTAAAAAGAAAAATAGGTTTGTATTTTACACTGTTAATAAGTGAGTCTAGCATAAAGATTAATTGCTGATCTAATTTTGTAAATATAAACACATTTTAAAGTAGAATGTCATCTGAACTTCAGTNAATTTACTTTTCCCTTTTCACTACTTTCTAAATGCAGAGATGCCACCTGAAGCATATGAAACAAAATTAAATACTCATGAACAAAGAACTATAAAAGAAAAAATTGAAACCAGGTGTTGCAAAGACAGCTCAGAAGTTAAGAACACATGCTACTACTCTTCTAGAAGAGCTGGGTTCAGTTCCTAGCATCCATGTCAGGCAGCTCACAATCACCTACAATTCCAGATCAAGGAGATGGAAAACCCTCTTCTGGCTTTCATAGGCAACTACATACACACAGAGACATAAATAAAAATAAAAACCATTCAAGTTTACTTCTCTAAGCACTGTTTCTCACTTCATATTTGGAAGTAGAAAAATAAATCAAGAAACACAGTTACACTTGAAATTATAAATTCAACATCTCCTCAAAGGTGCCCCACTTACTTTCTCCACTGCTTAATTTGCTCAGGATTGGAATACTCCTTCAGACATTCCGTGATATGGTCTCCGATCTTGATTAAACACTGTCTAGTATGTTCTAGTTGTTCTCTTTCCGAAAGGCCTTTCTCAGGCCTATCAAGTTGTTTCAAAGCTGCTTTCACTGGCCTCATTCTTTCTTTACACTTGAAAATAAAGAAATACACATATTAAAAACCCAATTCAAGTAAACTGTATTGTTCATGATATTTACATGAATGAACACAGAATTGCCTAATTTCAAAATAAGCAATTACACATCACCTCAAACATTCTACACATCAGTGTTTTCCTCTTTGGCTTTTCTTCAGGCAAAGAATGCTTTCCATTATCACTTGACATCAGCTTTTGTGGAAGTAAAGCTTTTTATTTTATAGAGCTTTGGGTACTTTTAATACTATAGTGTAACATTCTAAGTAGTCTTCAACATTAATGACTAGAAGTATAACAAGTACATTCTAGGCTGCATACATTCTAATAGATGGAAAGTGTCGGAGAGGAGCTCCACATAATGAGTTTGCAAGCTAGCAAAACAAAAATAAGCAAACTATCAAAAAATCAACAAGCAAGCAAAAAAATATTAAAATGAATTAAGCAACTGGTATAAATCATCTATTCTTTAGGGCAGAACACTGTGGCTACAAATGACTTCTGCTCCTTCTCTGGAAGATTGGAGAATAAGGGATGATCAGTAGAAACCACTTTTCTTAATAAATACCTTACATGATTATAAAATGACATCCTAATTTTCTGACTCAGTTTTACTGAAGTAACACTGAAAAAGCCAAGAGTTTAGATAAATTTATGAAAATGACTGTTAAGAACAAATTTAAGTTTATATTGATGATAAGAAAATTGGTTTAGGTCTACAAATGTATAGATAAGCCAATGTCAGATGATATATTTAACTAGCCCAATACTACTTAGTTTAAAAAAAATTTTACTCTTGCCATGAAAGGCCATTATGAATTATCTATTTAGTTGTAGATTTGTTCATGAATAATTCACTGTTTTACTTCCTATTGGTAGAAGTTGGTAGATAGTTCTCCACTATTTGTCAGGAATAATAAAAATCAAATCTATGATTACAGTTTTTCAACTGAATATTGAGGCACCACAATTACAGTCCTGCAACATTGAGAAGGCAGGAGGATCAGGGTTGAAAGCCATCCTGAGCTACACAAATGTTCAGGGCCAGAGTAGAAGAGACACACAGCCCCACCCATGAAGCCCCACCATGAGGTCTGTAGCTCCGTAGCTTAGCAGAATGCATGTCTAGCATGCATGAGGGATTGGGCTAGATCTGAGTGGATATATATAGTGGAGTATAACAGTGGGTATGGTGGTCTGTGCCTATAATCTTAGAACTCAGGAGGCAGAGACAGGAGGATCACAAGTTCCAGATCTTCCTTGGCTATATTTGAGGCCAGCCTGAGCTACATGACATACTTCCTCAAAAAATAAACAAAATAAAAAATTTTAAAAGCCTACCACACTGGAAAAAAAAGGGAGGGGGGAATCTGGGGCTATTTGAGGGAACCCTTCATTTCCTATCCAATTTTAGTTTCATTCATAGTTGCTCTCTGCCAACTATTACTGAAAACTTTATAAGCCAGGCAGGTATAGTGATTCAAAATTATAATCCCAGCACTTCAGAGGCTAAGGCAGGAACATGCGTTCAGGGTCAACCTGAGCAACAGGTGAAACCATGCCTCAAAAACCCAAGTGGGTTTGAGAGATGAGTCATTGAGCACTTGCTGACCTGGCGACCTGAATTTGATTCCCAGAACCCACAGCAGGAGAACCAAGTCTCAAAAATTGTCCTCTGACTTCCATGTGTATACCCTGCTGTAGGTGTCAGCATTGACACACACACATTATACACTTATACACAATAAATAAAAAAATTTAAATTTAAAAAGAGATAACATATGTACACAGTGTATATATTGTTTTCTTAGGGTATAAATCTATAAAATAGAGAAGTAAACAAAACAGATAGTGACTTTATGGAATCAAGAGTCTATGATAAGACAGGTGGTAAGAAATAGAGTGATGACAACTAAGATCAAGAAACAGAGAAAACAAGGAGCCTTCTATATAATTAGAATTTAGGAAAAAGTGATGTTTGTGAAGATACCTAAAGCATTTTTGACAGGCTTAGATCAAATACTAACATGGCTGGAACCATGTGAGAAGTGGCAGATGATGAGAATGAATCAGACACTAAGCCTTTTACAAGTCTGAGAGGAAATTTTAATTCTGAAAGAAATGGAAAAAAACTTTGAGAGCTCTATGTACAGAAGTGACACGGTGTGACTTCACTTTCCTAATCATTATAACTACAGTGGGGACTGTTTGGAGTACAAATTTCCATGTGGAAAGAGTACAGTTTAGGATGGGGAAGACCAAAGCATTAATTACGAGCCTCTAAAGGATACAAGACATGGCTAGTTATAACTTAGTGGTGTAGTAGCTATGACTTCCTGAGGTCGAGTCAAAAGAACTTGCTTACTAGTAAAATCTAGTGCAAGCTCAGAATGTTTGGCTCAAGAATATATGCTTAAAGTTATTACATTCTTTTTCTTTTTGTACATTTAGGATGTACAAAAGAATAAAGAAGTTTATGCATTGGGCACAGTAGGAAACTTTCTATTTTAACAATTACATGAAAATCAGAAGGCTAAAGAGGACACTTGGGGCAAGTTAGAGGTATGCTCTCCCCTTACTCAGTAAGCAGCAGATGGAATAGGGGAAGAAGTTCAAGTGAAAAATTAATGTTTTCATCTCAAAACACAACACATTATCTCCACCTCCACCACTCTCACTCAAGGCAGAATAATTAAAAGCAATCCATTTTAAAAACTGAACAAGGAAGTTAGAGCTAGGTCACAAACAAAAAGGTTATCCTGAAAAAGAAAAGGAATCCCAGAGTTCATAAACCCAAAGAAGAGACACAGTCCAGACACAGCATATATGCTTAAGCAAAGAAAACGAAAGCCTACAAAAACTAGTACAACCATTATATTTAAAAAAAAATTTAAAAAATGATTGAACCTATATTAGAGCACATCTCAGAATCAATCAAGCTAATGGCTCCAACTAGGAAAACATCCAGGTTTTAGAACTCTCTAAGAGGAGACACATGAACAAGGTATGCATTCATATACAGTAAAACTATTTGTATGTTTATACCATTTCCTTCTTTGCAACCTGTAACAACACATTTTCTATTCTTAGTTTAAACTTTGGAAATTTCACACCTTCTTCTTGTATCACTAGGGGCACAATTCCATTACTTCATCTTGATTTCCTTGTAAGTGGACTTTTAAGTCTTTACTGATCTATAGTAAGGCTGAATTTAGTAAGAACAACCTTTACATACTAGCACTCAAATACTGTAAGTACTGGATCAGGAACTGAAAAGTTTAAAATCCTCAATATTAAAGTTGCCTGAGTTTTTTAACCCCCTCTTCTTCAGTCTTTACTGAAGACTGAATAGCACTCATTAGAAGCTCTGGAACTTACAATACTGAATGTCTTCTGATCCAGCTCCTCAGACTCCTCAGCTATGGGAACTGGCTCTCCACTGGCAGTGATATGAACTGGAGCATCTGACACCACAGACTTTTTGGACCGGTCTTTACTTTCAGGCTTGGATTCATTCAACTGGAAAAAGAGAACAAAATAAAAGCCCAGCCATGAAGACAACATGATTAGCTCTTTCAGAATAATTACTCTTGTTTTCTTCTACAAGTACCTATTTTCAGTGAATAGCCANTCTATTTCACTTTCTCCCAGCTTCATTTGGAGATCTCTTAGCCCTTAAATATGGCCCACTTTACTATTGCTATGTTTGTTAATACAATTTCCTTGCTAATTTGCTAAACAACATCAGCAACAAAGAATAAATGTCTCCTTGTAATGCTATCTTGTAAAGAAGGCATAGTGCTCAAACCAATTGCTCCCCTCAACTATACGCCCACATAAACTTCTGAGTAACTGTTACTGAAAATAGTTTGAGCTGATGCTATTATCTTCCAAAGATGTAAATATACAACTTTTTACTTCCTAAGTTTTATACTGATTTGCCTACCTTTTTAAAATGTCTTTTTCTTCCTTTGTTTTCTTTTTCTTTAAATTATTTCCTTATCTTTCTTATCCTTTTTATCTTTTACCTTTGTTTTAACTCTTTTTGCATGTATGTGGGCTCTGAAAAATATAACTCAGAATCCCTTTACTATTGACATGCAATATTTACCTTCCTCTAAAGTAAGCCAGTCTCATTCAAATTCATAATAAAATTAAAAGAGATGGCTCATTTAATTGGCAAGGGTTTGAAAGGACAGGCTTTTGATCTGTGTCTCATCCATGTATCTATTGCAGCTATGATCTATAAATAAATCTACATTATAAACCACGAAAAAATGGAAAAATTCCATTTCTAAAGTTCAACTTCCCTTCCACACTAACAGCTGCTGTTGCAAAAGTGTACCTACTTTATCATCATCTTCGTCAGACTTCTCTGAAGGCAGAGGAGATGAGTCACTCTTTATTTCTTCTTTTATTTTTATGGACTTCATTGCTTTACTCTTTTTAGTTCTTGTTTTTCTCCTCTTTGAACCTCCCTAAAAAGTAATTACTTGTATTTAATCAATGTCACTGATTTCCTGTTTTAAAAAACATCACAAATACTAATCTGAATCTTAGACACATATATTGAGTGTGTTGGTAATAAGCTACACCAAGTTTAGAGTCAATAGAGAAAACACAATTTATTACATCAAGTATATTAATGTCAAAGGTACTCACCACAGTAATTATTGCTTCAAAGAGAGAAAGAGAAGTGAAGTTTTCACTCTCAGATTATCACCTACAACTAAACTCATCAGTGGTACCAAATTAGTGATAGAAGTTTTTTTGATACCACATAGGTGGCTGTTGACATCATGGTTACAGGCAAACTTTTAAAGATTTGAAAAGATTTGGGAATGGGGAATCAATTACTCTTGAACCTGCAGAGACAGCTCAATGGTTAACAGCATCTCCTGCTCTTAGGTAGCTTACAACCATGCATTATCTCCAGTTCCAGGAATCTGATGGCCTACTCTGGACTTCATGTGCACCAGGCAACACACATGGTACAAAGACACATGTGCATGAAAATATTCATATACATATAATAAAAACATGTTTTTATAAAGTCTTTTTAAAAATCTTTTTTGAGTGTCTCATAAAGTCTACAACCCTTGACAATGTCCATTCAACTTTTTAACACTTTGAAATAATATATAGGCCTGACCTCTCAAAAAACATTCACTCTACTGTCATAACCAAATAAAACTATTAAATTAAAGAGCAATGCAGTTCTTAACATTAATTACAGACATCTAGCATGGTCAAATAACTCTAGAAGAGTGAACTGATTTTAAACATCCACATTTTTTCACTTACTGCACCAGAAAGTCTCTGAGCCTCTTTTTTTGCAAGATCTCTGCTAAGTAATTTGATGAGGTAGTCGGCACGTGTCTGTAACTGTTTTGCTTGTGGTTTTTTATCAGGATCATCTGGAAGAATCTGAAAGGGCAATGCATTTTTCAGGCTGTCTTTCATAAACAACATGAAAATTTTACTGGTGAAAAAAACGATTTAATAAATACGAATATATCTCACACACTCAAGTTTTTAATATTCATAATATTATTGGAAGAATAGGGTATGTAGTAGACTACAAGAGGGCAGCACGCTGGATAGAAATAACAGTACTGTATGTGGCTACAAAATATAGTTTATACACCTGTATCATAAACAGAGATTTAATTTCCTTGGAAGCAAATTCATTCTTTTCTCACTCTCTCTGGTTGTTGTTTGTTTTTCCAAGACAGGGTTTCTCTGTTGTAGCCCTGGCTGTCTTGGAATCTGCTCTGTAGACCAGGCTGGCCTCAAACTCAAAGATAGACATGCCTGTGCCTCCTAAGTGCTGGAATTAAAGGTGTGCATCACCACTGCCCGGCCATTCTTCTCTTCTTTATTGAGATCCAGTCTTACTATTTAGCCTTGGCTGGCCTCAAACTTATGCCAATTCTCTTGTCTCTGAGCACTAGGATTATCAGTATTCACTACCATGTCTGTTTCTTGGGAATAAATTCTGTAAGTATACCTAAGAAGAAATCTCTGTTTAGCCATTGGAATGGCAAACACCTGAAATCTTAACATTCAGGAGAAAGATGATCACAAGCTCACAGTCAGCCTGGGCCAACAGGCCAGTGAGACCCTGTGTCAAAACACACTACATTCATGCACACACAGCCTCAAAACATACACATACTCCAAACAAACAAACCAAAGCAACAAAAACTCTCATGCTACAAAAACAAAAATGTATGAGGTGTGACCTGAGCACTGTAGAGGAAGAGACGGGAGAATACCTGGGGCTAACTGGCCAACCACTCTAACCTACCTAACAAACTTTAGGACAATGAAAAACCCTGTCCTGAAGGAGCCGCAAGAACTTCCTGAGGATGACACCCAGGTTGCTCTCTGGTCTCCACAAACCTGCACACATGCTCCCACAAACACATATACACATAAGCTGGAAATAGCACAAAGAAATGTTTGCAACATTTCCAAGAAGGAAGGAAGGAAGGTAGGTAGGTAGGGAGGGAGGGAGGGAGGGAGGGAGGGAGGAAGAGGTGTCAGATAGTACAACAAAATAAAATCACCCAAATTACTAACATAAGTTGATATTTCCTTAAAATATATGACTTTCCATGAAATTATGATCCCAGAATTCAAGGGGCCATGATAGGAGAATCAGAGTTCTGATACAGTGAGACCATTACTTAAAATTATTAACTTTTAAGAAAGGCATTATAAGACTTTAAGGTTCCTTTTTGTTTCCTTTAATAATGGAAAAATTTTAACCAAGTAATGTGAAGGAAAACGTACCTGTCTTAATAACAAAAATATAATTCAGAAATAAAAGCAAAATCTTAAGATTTAAATTCAATTATTTCATTAGAACCAAGCTGTAGCGTGGAAATCACATAATTAGAACCTTTATTTCCTTATTCTCAATTAAATTTATTTTCAAAATAATTTTAAAAAATTAAAATAACTCAGTCAATATTAATAGTCAACAGAGTAAAAGAATAAATACTTAAGTACCTTGTGTGTTAAACTGAGGTCAGGATCCATTTTAATCATTTCCCAGCTTCCATAGCCATACTCATAGATGCCAATTAACAAATTGGAATCATCTTCTCTGCCCCAGTCTATATCAAAGTGAGCTGCCTTTGTATGGCATGGGATTGTATACCTAACATTAAAGGAAGAAATTACTTCAAGTTAATAATAACTGTCTAAAATATAAATTTTTATAATATTTAAGTAACTAAAAATTTTTTTGAAAAATAGTCGTTACAAAAATGTAGCGTATGTTCATAACACAATTACTGAGTAACAATCTATAAGGCGAGTCACTCACTGCTTCCTTTCCTCTGGATCTGAAGGAATGGATTTATGCAGAGGTATCAATTCGTCTTCATGGGCAATGACTAGCTTCGCATTCACTTGTACTCCTGATATTCGGAATGTTGGCCCCTTCACTTTTCCAAGTCTGCCACCTTATATTTTTAAACAAAAGNATAGAAAAACATATCTGTACATATATCTATGTATAGATATATGGATATCTACACATATCTATATATAATTATGTAATTCCACAAAACAGCATATGCTATTATTTATGTTAATATGTATTATTTTTGCTAAAAATAAAATTTTAAATTTAACTATACATACTACTAACTAGAGCAGAAGGTATGAATTCACTAAAAGTCCCTGAGATTGTGTCAGTAAGTGCAGAAGGTAGGTGAACATCAGCAGCCTCTAGACAAGAATTTCAATGATTTCTCCAGTGCATCAGATTACTAAATCTTATGTAGATATTTTTTTCTTAGGTAGACNAATGAGAAAATAAGCATAATGAAATAATTATACACAATCCAAACTAATGCCGCCTGTGGATATTTAAATTCTCTTCATCCAGTCATGTACTCAAGAGACAGCATAATACTAATTTCTGAAATTATGTCCTAAGCAGAACACATCAGGGANTAAAGCACAGACTCACTACCATCAAACTGCGATTCTCTTCTCCACTCTGCACTTCCTATCGCTCAGAATGGCTCAGTGTCTTTTGAGAGTGACAAGCAGGTTAACTGAGGGGATCTACCTGTTCGCTCTGTTCCTGAAGAGCTGTCCTTTAAAGCTTTAACACAGCCATTATGCACCAACTCTCCTAGTCTTCTGAGATCTGTTTCTGACTTGTCCACCAATTCAGCATCTCGAGCAATTGCATCTAATCTGTAGTAAGATGATACAATTTTCAGGTAAATATGCTAAATGACATGATACAATTTAAAAAAAAAACAAAACTAAGCTTATTTTATTTCAAAATCCAAGTATCACCTATCGTCTACCCTTTAAATTCCAGTTCGTATAACAAGTACAGAAGACAGAAAACTAGGACAACTGAGCAGAGAACCAATTCATTACACATTCATGAGCAATAATAACAGTGAACAATTCATTACGAACAATGGTAGGCTCCTGGAGATTGTATACACCAACCATGAAAAATCTTAAGATTTGACTGAAAAAGGAGTGATAAAATTTTATGAAAATTACAAATGAAAAGGTCTTGAAATTTGTATTGCCATGGAACTGACAGATTAACATTCAACACTATTTCCATCATCTAAAATAACCATGCAAATNTTGTTGCATTTTAAGCAATCCAGCTCAAAATAAAATAGAATGTATCTCTATTTTGTGAATTTTTAATGACAAAGAAATGAACAAACTAATTTGAGTCTTTGCTGCTCTGTATTCAGTAAATTTACTACTACGAAAGACAAAAAAAAGTCAGAGGTTAGGTTAGTAACTTAGTCCCTCTGTAGTAAATCTGTACTCTTTCTTAAGTAGTTAAGGAAAAAGAAAATAAGATAAAGACTATGAAAAATGCATTACAGTCACCAAACTGCAATTTAAGGTGTGTTTTGCAGACATTTATTTAAAGACAAGAAAATTCTGGAGACTCAAAAATCATACAAACATACTTAATAATCAATCTGCAACTTGGTCTCTATCTAATTTTCAAAAATGCTTACTAAAGCAAATTCAATCAAGTAGCTAAACTGAATGGCAACTAAGTAAATAAACATGCCAATATATTACACATTTCATAACCTTGTAAGAATGACAAATGTATTTACCTTTCCAGAGGGCCACCAAATTTCTTATAGCTCTTGATAAACCTAACAGAAAATAAATGTTTGGTTCAAATGTGCTTTATAAAAATATGTTTGTGTGTGTGTGTGTGTGTGTGTGTGTGTGTGTGTGTGTGTGTGTGTATTTAAGTGGACTGGGGATATAGCTCAGTGGTATAAAGACCCTGGATTTGATTCCCAGCATTGTAAAAAACAAAAACAATAATCACAGACACAGACATACACACACACCCCTCTGTATTCATAATGCATATAAAAATAAGAAAATACTTGAAGTCATGCATGGGAGTGCACTTCTGCACTAGCATTGGGAGGTGGAGGCAAGGGGACAAGGAGTTCAAGGGAAGCCTTAGACCCTGTGTCAAAAAAAAAAAAACAAAAACCAAATCAAACCAAACCAAGACACCTTTTGGTAAATCTTAATACTGTTCCCTGATTTAAAAAAAAAAAAAGGAAGAAACTAAGCTATAAATTATTAGGACATTAAATTATACCAAATAAAATATTGTAACACCCAAGAAGCTAAGATAGCAATATAAATAAAACAATAGAAGCTAATTTTTATTTTAGAAATTACTTTATTATTTTCATAAGACAAAAAAAAAGGTTCAAAGCTACCACAAGTGGAGTGTCTCCAGAGTGCTCATCAACCACTATGCCTCATCACACTCCTAAAGCTGATCAAGGTTTACTCAAAGGGTTAATTCGGGTGATCCTTATACCAACAATGAAAAACAAAAAATTATGTCACAACAAAGCAACTTAAGTGGTTGAGAGATGAGGGAAAACATCCAGAAAGTAGAAGATGAAATGCTTCTTCAACTAAAGACAGAAAGTCCAGCAAATCAGATGGTCATAAAAGTTCCCTTAACGAAAACTAACAATGCATTTAGTTTTCTTGTAGGAACAATGAGGAAGAACTTTGTCAGGTCTATGATTTAAAGGAAAAGAGTTAAAAATAACTTGAAAGAAACAAACTTCTAAAACACAAAAATGAACAAGCTTTTATCAAACTTTGCAGGTGAAGCTACTCCATAAGCTAAGCTGTTTTCACTCCCCTTGAAGATGTGTGCAGACAGGTGTATTCTGAACAGAGTCAGGCTTATCCTCATAGCCAGCCTGACTTGACTTCCACTTTTACTTGACCATATCAGAGACAACATTTTTGTTTCATATTTTTCCTTTCTTTCTTTCTTTTTTTTTTTTTTGTTTGTTTTTGTTTTGTTTTGTGGTGCTGAGAGTGCAACCCAGATTCTTAGGTCTGAGTGCTACTGCTGAGTTCCATCACAGCCCCAGAAATGCATGGCTACTTTCAAAGAGTAATCACCTCAAAGTTAAACAAGAAAAATACAGAGCTAAATTAATCACATGCAAATTTAGCAATGCTGGGAAACATAAATGTAGTATGAACTGTGCTAAAATGAAATTTTATTGTTCAAAGGGATCATTCTGAACCACAATAAGAGGAAACAATTTATTCAAGTGGTGTAACAATAAATAACATGCAAACATTAGATGTTATACCTTTTTTTCAAAGTTATAATCAGTATCTAAAAGCAGACCTCTCCAAATATCGATTTTTACCTTAATCTCGTTTTTATCTTTAGTTTCATGCTCTAAAAACATCAAGTTAACAAAATGGTCTTATGTCCTCTTACCGCCTAATTTCTGCATCACTAAATCCTTTAATATTCTCCCGAGGGATGGTGCGTGGTCTCCCACGTTTCTTCGGCCGTTTCCTTTCTGAGATTGAATCACTATCAGACCCAGAGTACCGCCTGCTTCTGCTCCGCCTCCCTTCACTTCCATTGAAACTTATCTGGAAAACAAAAACAAGAATATCCCCAAATACAGGGTTAAAGGCTTGTATATTATGGACAAAGATAAACACAGTGAAGTACTGTAAAAACTTGGAAAACATTAATCCACATATGGAATATATTTAAAGCCAAAAAACCATAATCAAATAGAGAATTATATAACATATAATAATAAAGGGCTACTGAGCTTAGTATTTGAGGCATTCTTATAAAGCAACAAGAAAATAACCAGCTTTCTGTAAAAATATGATAACGGCTATTAATTGGCAACCAGTTAAGTGGCATAAATACAAAACTCTATGAGCTCATATACACTTAAAAGAAAAATAATGAAATATAATTTCTTCTTAAACATAATCAACTTGATAAACAATAAACAATAATGGCCACTATCTGCAATGTTATAAATGGGTATAATTCTTGTATGCCTGCTGTTTATTAAAAACAACAGGATAATTTGGCAATATTCTATCATAAACATCAAAAGTCATCATTCTGCTGACCCAGACACATCACTTCTAGGCATTTTTCCTCAGAAATGTGAAGGTGATTGACCAGTAAAATTCTTTACATAAAGAAAAGTGAAGGAATCACCATAAAGAGGAAGTAGACAAGCAATCCACAGGATGAACGCTGAGAAGCTTTTGCAAACGTGTGTTGTAAAGGGAAGAAAACAAGTTCAAAATTAGCATGAATTCAAGCTCATTTGCCAAATGAGGGCGATTTGAAATGCTGTGGTGATGCATGTTACAGCAGCACTGTTAGGCATATATCTGGAGACAGAGTCTTCTCCCTTTTAAATATTTTCCATCTAAATATCATCCTCCATTGCTTTTCTAAATAAGCTGATCAGATATTTTCAAGAAGCACACACACACACACACACACACACACACACACACACACACACACACACACAGAGCACATGAATACCTATTTGTAACATTTTATTTTTAATGAATATGCCAAAACATAAACTGAGTCTCTGGAGTTTTTCCAAAGCTTTATGTACTAAAGGCTAAGTAAGTAAGTACATTATTAATTGTTTTAATCTCATCTTACCCAAAGAATTAATATGTCTTGCTATGCTCCCTGTGCACTATTTAAAAAAATGTCACTTTGGAGTCTACAGAAACAAGCACAAATATGAAATACCATATATAGTAATCTTACTTCTGCCTGTTGTGTAAGAAGTTGATAGGGTCACTGTTTCTACCCAAACTGAAAACCTAATTTATAAAAGATATAACTTTAAACATACACCGAAACTAAATCACAGAACAACTTCAACATCTAAATCAAAGTATTTCCAAGAAGAGAAGAAATTTGAACCATGGTTCATTTGTGAGGACACAGGTAGTAGAAAGCAGGTACAAGAACTAAGCCAGCTGTGAGAATTAGCAAACACGAAAACACAGGATACCTGTGTGCAAGGGCTGCAGTGAAACCCCCAAAACCTATTCTGGGCATTTAATAAAGACCAGCAGGAAAAACAAAGGACTTGTGAAAAATGACTTTCAGAGTGCAAGCCTAAAGAAAGGCAGAAGTCAANTTTCCCAGAATGGGTAGCAAGCCTCAAAGACCCTTTACTCTTACTGACTAGATTCTTTTCCCTTGGGGGAACAACAAGGAACAGAAGTTTCTTGCTCAAAATGTAGTAAGATGCCAAGACACTCAGTAATCAAGACAATCTTAAAATGCAATATCCCAATGAAAGGAAAAAAGAAATCTAGTATTGGGTGTTTTTCTTTTCCTAAAGACATTGAAAACATCCTGGGAAAACCTCCCAATTAAACTATGGATCAAAGAAGCCAAAGAGAGGGATAACACAGTGTTGTGAAATAAAGGGAAATAACAACAGAGGATAAAATTTGGAAGATTCAAAAAAGGCTGTGTTTAAAAGACAATTACAGCACTAGCTGTGGTAATAGTGAAGAATAATCTTAATTTAGTTTCTAACCTCATATTTTATAAGAAAAAGAACAAATTAAATCAAAAGAAATGATAAAGAACAGAAACATAAAATAGTGAAACAAAAACTAGTTCACTGAAAAATAAATNAAGCTGATTAATTTGTACCTAGAATGATCAAGAAAAAGTTACCAACATTAGGAATGAAAGGGCATGCATGACTAAATATCTTAAAGACATAAAAATAATAGGGAATGTTGCTAAGTTCATACCTATAAATTCAACAACATGGAGAAAAAGGACAAACTCCTCAGAAGAAACTATCAAACTCAATAAGAAAGATCTCCTAACAGTTCTTATCCATAAAAGAAATGGCAGTCAGATAAAATCTTCCAACAACAAAAATCACAGACCAACACACTTTCCCTGACAATAATCCCATCATTTAATAAAGAAAAATTTCCATATCTAAATAATTCACCAAAATAGAAGGAAACACTTTCCAACTCACTTTATAAGGCAAATTATCAAAAACATTTAGAGAAACAAAATTATGAATCGTTACTGTTCATAAACCAAACAAAAAGCATTATGTGATATTGATATTATAACACTATAACACTATTCTAAAATTACAAAGTCACCTGCTTTGCACAGTTTCTCATTCTTGGGAGCATATAAATTTCTTCAAGTTCCTTTTGTCTTTCTTCCTCTTCTAATCGTCTTCTTTGATCCTCTGGAATGATTTCCTCCCAGTTCTTTGAATTTCTTTCAGGTTCTAATTCAATGTCATCTTCATCCATATTTGAAAAGTTGGCAACCTGATAAATTCCAGAATTTTAACAGAGTAAGTATAACAGATAATATTCAACCCTAAGTCACATATTTATTCTTTTAAACGAGAAATAGTAGAATGCCAGAAGACAGAACTAAAACCTAAGCATCAGCCACCACTGTCACTGGCGCAATCAACCCTAGCTAGTATCCCCAAGTGAAGTACAAGA
This sequence comes from Neotoma lepida, assembly GCA_001675575.1. Classification (NCBI taxonomy): domain Eukaryota; kingdom Metazoa; phylum Chordata; class Mammalia; order Rodentia; family Cricetidae; genus Neotoma; species Neotoma lepida. The sequence continues at coordinate 304,208 of LZPO01097184.1, read as the reverse complement.
ATCATTAATGCCAAGTGTTTNAGGCCAACCTCAAAGCCCCTCCCCAGTATCTCAACAACAAAACAAAAACCTAAACATCTCAAGACAATGACTATAAATTAAACTATCACTGCTAATTATCTAGTTATTTCTTCATTAGAGCAAAGTAGTTCAAACCAACTGACTTCTCTGATTTCTCCTTCCTGCAATGATTCTCTGTGCTGTTATTTAGCACTACTAGTAATTAATAACAGAACTCAGGGCAGACAACAAACTAGTGGTTGACAAAAAACAAAAACAGTAATGTGTATTAGTAAGATGCTGTATGATCTTCTGAAAGATCTAGACTAGTCTATTAATTACTAAGTGCCAAAGAATGCGCCTCCCCTTTCATAAAAAGAGAACATGAAGAGTAGCTGACAGATTCCTAAGATATTAGGTAAATAACTAGGTTTCTAGACCTTTGCTTCTGTCCCATTTCTAAAGTAATGGACAGCAACTAACTTTTGTGAGGATAATTTAATACATTTAAAGTTCTAAGAAGATATTCAGCCAACACTCATCAAAGCTAATATATGAAAACTCACACATAGCTGAATGAAGACAAGAAAACTTATGCCCTACTGTTCATAAGGATAAAGAGCTTGAAGGTGTTTATTTTCTAATATCAAAGTATTGAAATAGTTGTCAGAAAGATAAGTTCCAGGCAAGCACACACTGGCACTAAGTCCTTACCTCAAAAATAAATAAGTCAAATAAATAAAACAAATAGGCAGCTTTAAAAGGTAGCTAGCCATATAAGAGTACCAATTCACAGCCAGATGGTGGTGGTGCATGCCTTTAATCCCAGCACTCGGGAAGCAGAGACAAGTGGATCTCTGTGAGTTAGAGGCCAGCCTGGTCTACAGAGCGAGTTCCAGAACAGCTAAGGTACACAAAGAAACCCTGTCTCAAAAAACCAAAAAAAAAAAGAGTACCAATTCACTGGTATATAAATAATCTGCATTTATTCTAGTTATTATTGAGCTGTAGGGTTCCCCCCACCTTTCTTGCTTCTCCCCCCCACAAGCCTGTCTCTTATACACATCTAGATGTGTATAAGAGACAGGTATATAAATAATCTGCATTTATTCTAGTTATTATTGAGCTGTAGGGTTCCCCCCACCTTTCTTGCTTCTCCCCCCCACAAGCAGTTAATCAAAGGCAAACAGTGCAATATAATTACAGGAAAAACAATTTGCCAGATCAAGCCCAGAGTTACAGTTTCAAAATCTTTATTTCATTTTGTCATCCATTGTATTGCCCCACCCCCAGTCCATCCTCTATCCTCCAGAGTACTAAGCGACTGACTTCTAAGTCTCTGGTATTCAGATTCTACAATTAGTATCTGTTGAATGAACAAATGCGAACTGATCCCTGGGAACTCCTGTTCATAGAGACTGGCTAAGATGCAGGAGAACCTGTTTCTTGTTTTTGGTTTTGAGCTTGAGCCAACGAACTTGCTTTA